>CABFOV010000146.1:226285-255706 GCA_902141375.1 Timema poppense
GTGGTTCGGATTCCACGTTAAACTGTAGGTCCTTCATTTCATCTCACAATCACCCTACCATTGCACATTAGCGTAAGTGCGTATAACCTGAACGGGTAGTAAGACGCGATGCTAATAATAATAATAATAATTAACAGCCGGAGACTGGATGTAGTGACTGTCCTAGTCTTAAGTTGGATTATAGGACATATGAAGCTAGGACAGGCCCAGTAAGCAGGTAGTGGAAAATATATGGCTTGAATGAAAAAACTTACCCAGGTCACAGGCTGGAAACAATAATGTGTAAAAAAAAAATTAAACAAAGAGTTTCCTTGGGACAGTTTACGGTTGTTCTTTGTACTTGTGATGAAAATGTGGTATTTCATTGCATCGTTAGCCACTCGTTTATTTGTCTTATTGGTCTACTGTCAATAGTAGTACACTAACCTATTATTTTAAACTACTAATAGCAAGTTCAAGTGAGAGGAGAGGAATGGGAGTGATTAAAGTAGAAAGAATGGTGTAAGACTAGAGGAAGAGAAGACATTTTACTAAACTGATCTGATCACATGCAATGTTATGATGGATAGTAATCACAAGTTGTACAAATTCTATATATGATATGGATTAATAATTATGCCAAATGACTCAAATCATTAAAGGCATGGGGAAAAAAATACTCAAAAGATTTACCAACAATTATTTTTGACAAAAAAACTATACCAATGGATGTAATAGAGAAATCACATTAAGTGATTTTATTTTGTAACTACACTTTTCTTTTATCTCTGTAAAAGAAAGTCCAGTATCAATAAAATGTATTTCTTTTTTAACTTGTTATAGCCTTATTTTTAATTTTAATATTTGGGCATTTTTCCTGGTATCTCTATAAACCTTACTGGTGAACCTGATGGGCTACCTAGACCATTTATAAGTGCTTATGCAGGGGTGGACTAGCAGGTTCTAAGCGGCCAAAGTATAAGGGATTCAAGTAAAAAGATCAGTGTTTTTGCACTTTTTTGGCAAAACTTTTTTTTGCCAAAATAAATAATATATTGCACCAGTAGAAAGGTACAGTTTAATTTTATTCACATGGTGATTTCAACACTTGTTGAATATGTCATTAGCATACTAGCATTAAATGTCAAACTTTTTAAACGAAGAGAAAATGTCATTAAATTCCTTGACACTTTATACAGATATTCAAGAACGTTTGATATCGCCTACCATGTGAAGAAAATTTAACTCTCTGTTTCTACTTGAGAAATATTTGATTTATATTGGCCAAAAATATTTTCTCTTGGCCCCTACACTCCCAACTAACATACATTCATAAATACACAATGAAGCTATGTTTCAGTGTTACTTGAAGTGGTGTGGTAAAGTATTTATATTCTTATTATCGGTACTAGTAAATTTAATTCCTAGGTTATTTCAGTTACAATCAATGATAACGTCGTCACTATTCAGTCAACTTAAAACATCAGCTTCTACTTCCTACTGACATGAGCAAAAATTCTTCTATATTATTAAATACCATTTAAAATATTAATAAAGTAACCCTTCACACCCTATTTGTGTAGATTAAAAAGCTAGTAAAGTAACGGTGTTCTCTCCAAGCAAATTCTTATATGTTTGGTTTGACAACACCAAACAACAACAAAGAGAACAGGTTTACAATTAATTACATTGCATGTGTTCACAAATTATGTATTCTGGGAAACCTGACTTAATCACTGGAACTTTTGATTCAAATTTAATAAAAACAATCATTAAACAGTGATTGTACCATATAGCTTTATTTTGGTTTAAAGTATTTGAAGCATCCCAAATAAAACCGGCCCACCAGGATATCTCCCGGTGTCTCAGTCCACCGATGCCTTATGTCTTTGCTCTTGAGTATGCACAAGCATTCATGAACCTCCAATTAAAAGGGATATTTTATTCTTTCCACCAATCTTTGATGCCGACACTTCAGAACACTCCAAAAGGTTGAATGCCCACATTTTTAATAAACATTTATATTATGTTATAATTAATTAGCAACCGAGGGATGGGGAAAACAGTTACATTACATAGTTGATAGTACTGCTAAGTAGGTCTGATATGAACAGGGATTTGAATTGATTTGCTTGGATACCAACAAATAAACAAAATCACTACGGCCTTTGCAATAATAAATGGAACTAAGCTCACACTTAAAAGTGATGTCACAGGACAAGAAATAATAGAATAGGGAAAATTTCGCTTTGATCCAATATTTGGTTTGTTTTTAATTCCCAAGTGGCAGTTGGGGTTACCATAACCCAGATCCTTGAGTACTAGTTCCAATACTACTCAAAATCAAGGGCATAGAGATCTAAATATTTTTTCTAAGGAGATTCTGCTTATAAATTTTAGTATTCCTTTAACCTCTTAATCTACTAATTATTTTACATATGTCTGTCCGAAAATCTTTTTTTTATTTACTAATGAAATGTAATATGTATACATGGTAATACTTTGGGTAGAATTACAATAATTTATATCCAGTGAAACTTGAAACATAAAATATATTTATGCTATACTAAAACCCCGAATATATTTATCACCTTTGAATTTAAAAAATTAACAAAAATAGAAACCCCGAATATATTTATCACCTTTGAATTTAAAAAAATAACAAAAATAGTTTTTATTTAAATTAACATGCTCTATATAGCACTGGTTATTGAAATATGCAACATTTTTTTTCCTTCTAAACATTCAACCCCTTTTAAATGGTCATCATTTTTTAAATATTTGTCACAGTATGAAATACTTTAATCAGTGTTTGACTCAATTTCCGATTCACTGAATTCAATATCCACTTCATCTACAATTTCAATTTTTTTTTTTTTTTCAAAGACGTTTATTTACTTTCTAGCTAAGGAAATAATTATTCAGGCAAAATAACAAATTACTTGACTGCTCCTTGGCAGGACACGTGGAGTTTTATTTAAATTGTGAAGTCTAAGCTGCTATCTAGCGCTTTAAATGCAAACCAAATGAGTATCATAACTGCTCTCTAGCAGCTGATGGAGTAATTACAAGTGATAAACGAACAGAATCGTGAAAAAGAAATTTTCTGGTCACTAGATATATGGCCGAATATATTCGGGTTTTTTAGTTAAGTGGTTAACCAATAAAAGTTTGTGTATATGGAGAATTATTTATATGCCCCTGCCTAGGGATGTGAAAAAAGTATTTATACTTTAAATAATATTAGCGGTTGCAGTCCGGTAGCGAATCAGTATTGAAATGACCTTTATGTGTGGACTGTTCAGGAAGAACAAATGGACACTATTTCTCAATTCTTACTCATTTTCTGCCTGACAAGCAAAAAAAAAAAATGAAAAAAATCTGATACCAATACCTTTGAATATTATGGTGCGATATTTTTCTTCTGAATACTTTTCTTTCGGTACCACATCCTTTCCCTTGCCCGTGATGTTTCATATACTCTAATCTTATGTAGCTACTGGTGTTTAGATAAACTGTTTTTTTTTTTGCCATTTCATAAAGTTAATTTGGCTTAAAAGAGTACAGTTGGTAAACCAGTAGTGATAAACTCTTTAGCTTTATCCTTCATGTAATGTTACTTCAAAAAATAAGTGGTGTATTTGTGTGTATGCAGAGTCTTACTGCACATTTACACAAATAATGTAGGCAGGAGGGAGGTACAATAGAGTGAACTAGAATGTATGCAGTGTGGGGGGAGGGGGGGGGGACGACGACAGAATTTCTGAAATACTGCACCTAGAGCACCCGACATATTTGAGCCACTTTTTCATAATAAATGTAAATCAAATCAATAAAGAGAGGGACACTATAGATTATGTGATTATAGATACAGGTAGTGGATAATTTATATTGTTATTTAAAAATGTTTTAGACTTATTTAAATTGTTTGATATGCTGTCAGATTTCTGTCGTTTTAAATTTGTTTTGTTTTTAT
Source organism: Timema poppense (assembly GCA_902141375.1). Lineage (NCBI taxonomy): Eukaryota > Metazoa > Arthropoda > Insecta > Phasmatodea > Timematidae > Timema > Timema poppense. Next base: position 230,241 of record CABFOV010000146.1, read on the forward strand.
ATAGAGCCAGCAAAAATCAGATAAACTTTTGTCTGCATAACTTTAAAAAACATTTCAAAGATAAATAAATTGGTTTACGTTCTATATTATAATAATTCTTTCAACCCTTAGCTTGAAGTATTAATAAAACACACAAAAATATATAGAAACTTTATTCCGTCTCCATAATATGCATATATTTGTTTGAAATATACGAACCACATCCACACAAGTTAGGTATTTACAAAAAAAGACTACACACACACGCTCACACTTGGTTAAAACTCATGACAATATTTAACATACAACTTTGTAATTATCATCAGATACTGATCCCAAAGCTCTAATTGACTATGATGATCCCCCTGGTTTTCAAGGCATTTTATTGTTCATGTTGGTGTTTCAATGTTCCCGCATTATGTTTACATTCAGGAGCAGGCAAAGTCCAACAACACCAGACTGCATTTATGATATTTTACTAAGCATTCTGCTCACTACAAGTTTTAAATATAAGGGACAGTTTCAGCAGTAGTGTGACTTGAAGTGTTATTCATAGATGACCTTTTTTTTAAAAAAATAAATAAATGTTAAATTCAAGCAAAACATGGCTAAACAAGTTTCAAAGAAAATACTTTGGTTGAATTGTTTAAAAGAATTGTATGACAAATTTTAAACATCTTATAAATAGTTCTCAGGGATGAGTCCATGAGGGGGTAGGATGGGGGAAACTCCCTCCCTCCACAAATGGTCAGGTGACGAACAAAAAAAAACCTGGAATTTAGCCCAAATAAACACATCTGAGACGAAAAGCCAAACGAACGAACTTAATAATATGGCTGGAAAATTCAGATTGGCAAAGATTGTTGCGTTTAATCAAAACATGATCGAGGACAACTATGGTGGAAAGCAGACTTGTTGGTTTGGCTCTTCTGCCTGTTCACAATTAGATGTATAATTTTAGACCCACAACAAATAAATAAGCGTTTACTAAAGCTAGCAAACACAGAGTGATCATGTAGCTAACATTTAAGAAATATTAAAAAAAAAAAATAACTATTTGTTTTATTCATATTTCCAATTATTTCTAGCTTGAGTCCAGGATGGCTTTAAAACACCATTTTTGAGAGATAGATTTTCAAAGAAATCTTTAGCCTGGGGGATATTCCATACCTCCAGGATCCGCTGGTGAGAGTTTCCCGCCCCATCCCCCCCAATTGTTTCACGGAACCAACCCTCATCGTTATACTAATTGATGAGCAGTGTTAGTTTTAATTAAATATGGAAACTAAGATTATGTGCTGAAACACACCCTTAACAATAGTGGAATCACAACAGGAATATAGTTACAAAAGTTACTTTAATAAATTTACCACAAATAATATGTTCGGTTATTATCACTTTTGACAAATACCAGCTAGGCTGAAAAAATAATGAAGTTACATCTGTTAAATGTTGAGAGTAAAGAAGAACTTATGTTCTAAAGCTACCTTCCTACTATGATTACACTATACACAGATTCTGTTTTGTCAATGTCCTTGGATTTGAAAAAAAATACTGTACATGTTATTGGCCTGAAGCGAAACCATGACAATTTATATTAATACAAAAAATGAATAAATTACTTTTAAAATTGTTGAATGAAGGTGATACTTTTTTTTCTTTTAGTATAAAACAGTGTTTCATATGCAATTAAAATAAGTTAAACACGTAAAATATTTTAAAAACACAGTGAAAAATGATAAATTTAAAAAAAATGGAACATTGATACTCATCAAAACAATAATACGGTTTTAAAACACTTAAGTTTATAGTTTGACAAATAAATGGATTTACATAAACTTAATGCAAACTACAAGATAAATAATTTTTTTTAAAGGAAATACAGTAACTGTGATAAATTACAAAATATATATATTTCACAATAAAATAAAAATCTCAGATCAATTCACAGAATTGCTGTTTTTGACATCTAAAAAAATAGAAATATGTATCCATGATATGAACCCTATTTCGATTTGAAGATTGTAAATATATATAATATTATTATTAAATAAAATTCTACCAATATTTTGATCAAACTACAAAGATACAAAAGCAGACAAACTATTGATTTACACAGTTAATATAATACCTACAAAATCTTGAATACAGAAATATTGCACATAGTTTAGAGTAATCTGTTACAAAAATAAAAATCTTGAAAAATATTAATATCCTAGTGCTAAAAGTGTTCATTTATATAATTAAACTTGCAACAGTCATGTAATGAACTCTACTAAGTATTAGTGAAGTCAAAATAATTACCATTAGTCTATACAAATATATTTGTGAGACATCTCTAAAAAATACATAAGGATTTTATTAGAGTTTGATTAATATAAATCATAAACATAAATACTAAGTAATTCTTTTTTAGAACGATCAATATTTTGTGAAACAAGTTTTGATCATACAAGCTTAGCTTTTAAACTAAATTTAATATAGTTTTAAAAGTTACATTTTTTGTTTTACTTTTCAGACAGTGCAAAATAATATCTTAAAAGTAAATAAAATAATTTTGACATTTTTTTTTTTAGATAAAATTGAAAATCTTAAGCAATCAGATTTTTCAAGTTTTGGAAAAATGTTTTAATCTAGTTCAAGAAACTACGAAATCTCAACTCAAATGTTTGAGTTTTCGTACACTCCTACTTACATTTTTGTTTTGTTTAATATGTTCATAAGTGAACTATCCGAATGATAAGTTTTTCTTCCATAGTGTTACTTTTTTTAATTTTTAGCAAGCGTTTCGAGCATTTTAGCAAGATAGACACACGACACGACCCCAGGAGAATGATAATCAAGTTTATTTAAATTTGCCTTTTTTTACACTGTTCGAAATGAAAAAATCTAGTCATTATTTTAAAATATAACTGCTTATTTATCCAAAAACTGCCACATCTGTGGCACCCTCATTTTCCTGTTTTTATTCATTTGCACAAAATATTATGTTATAGGTTGATAAAAGTAAAAGTTAGCACTGGAATATCAATACATGGTATTTATGATAATAATGCCAATATTTTCTATCTAATATATAAATTGTCCATTTGATGATATGATATAGAAGAATTGTACACTGTCATGGCATAGTTTAGGAGGAAAAAGAATCCAGCCCAAGTTTAAAATCGTTAACAAACAAGAAATATTTAGATCAACTAGAGTGGACAAATGTAGTAATTCTCTACTAGAGGAATGTGAAAGAAAAAGTATTTTTTACATGTAATTTTATTGTGTTTTTTTATATTTATGAATTGAAGCATCATCTTAAGGATTTACAGAATGTAAATCTAATATCTATTCCTCTCTATTGTGAATGAAAGTAACTTGACACATGATTATGGTACTTATTGAATTTTCAAGTGTGTAGACACATTTTAAGTAAATTTATGATTAATTAAGAGTAGTCTTGGTTCTGACAAAATGAGCCTTGTAAATGATTTTTCCTTACATCACAAATTAACCAAAAATGTTAAATATTAGTTTTTATAAGTTTGCTATTAAACAAAGAGAAAATTCATTCCTACAACAATGGAGACCTATAAAAGTTGAAAATATGACTACTATACTTTAGATAGCACACTTAACGTGTGAAGCTAGGAAACTGTTATCAAAATCAAGAAATTGAAATCAAACTATACAAAAACAGAAAATGTAACATCTTTAATCGATAATCAAAAGATTTCATTTTGAAGGTATTCTAAGGGAGAAAAACACAACACTAAAAGTATTTTATAGTAGTGATATAAAGTTTGTAAAAATAACCCCTTTTCACATTCCTATTGTGGCAAATATGAGCACATGTGAATTTTCAAAACAAATGAGTGAAACAAAATCTAGTCTATTAGTATTATATAATACATATGTTTAAAATTTTCTTCTTAAGCAGAAAGAAAAAAATAAGAGTGGAACATTTTATAATACTTATCAACATTGTTAATTATATTTATAATAAATATGTCAAACTCAATTCCTCAATTATTACTCTTATCAAAATATAGAATTGCATTATCACAATTTTTAATTCTTCGATACTTGGTTCTCAAATCCTAGTAGGTGAAGGTTCTGGAATTTAAATAAAACCAGTATTTAGAACCGGGTAAATTTTCATAGTGGCAAGTAGATATTTAGCAGTTTTATTTTAACACTGGCAAATTGTAAACTTACTCAAAATGACATTTTGTGTTCTTCCCATTTTTCCCAGATCAATCATGGTCATTTTGTTTAAATATTTTGTTACTACATACACTTTTTAGTTTTTTTGCAATCAAATTACAGTGCGTTAGATAAATGACTTTTTAAATCTGAGGTTGGATATATGGAAAAGAATTGAAATTATAAATATTCAGCTAAAATTAAGAATCTAAATATCGATATTAGAATCAAGATTGAGAAAAAGATTTGTGATAAATCAAATTTATAAGAAATAAAACATAACCTGATGCAAATTTTATACAGCTAGTGAATGTTATTTGTTACTCTTTATAAAGATAAATTTAAAGTTAAGAGCTTAAGATAAACACAATGGGTGAGAGAATTTAGCTATTTTTTTTCACCAAATGCGTATGGGTTTTAATTAAATTAGAAACACATTTATTTAGTAGATCCTTTTGTCTTCACTTACTTGACACAATATAAATTGATGGAAGAGTTAATTTAGAAAACCAAGAACAATCATGACAGTCCGGATATAAGGCAGGCATCCTTGTGGCAAAGTTAGTTCCTTAAGAAGTCGACAAACCGGAAATTGTTACAAGTAGGAGGGGAGTAACCATTATAGCCAAGGTAATACTGAAGTTAATATTGTTGCTCGTTATTATATACATAGTGTGCCTCAATATCTGTCAGGGTTATCGTGTGTTTACACAAATGGCTTAGGAATGAGGTACAAAGAGTTTAAAAGGAATATAATTACATTTTCACGGAAGGCAGGAGAGTAATAAACCATTTAGGAAAACCACCCTCGTTAACCCGACCAAGATTTGATCCCCAAACACCTTTTTCAACGGCAAACAAAACGAGACAAAACTCCAAGTTGGCATTGGTGTGGGTTATAAATTGAAAGGGGGGAAAAAACAAACTTTTCTCAATAGACAAGTGTTTTTGTTTGTGTAGTAAACACTCATAAGGTATGCATGCAGTCTTTAATCCATCAGTGAGACTCCACAACGATTAAAGGGGACCAATCTCAATTTGACAAAATGAAAGCATCAATGATATTAATGGAAATGGTAGCTATATTCTAAACATTTTATATTTTCATTTATTTACCTTAAAGGTGGGAGTAAAGGGAACGTGAGTTGAGGGCAATATTTTTCCAATTTGTATAGAAAAACTTTTTTTTTACCTAAAATAAATAAAATATTGTTCCAATAGAAATATAGTTTTAATTTTCTTCACATGAGCACCTCAATAGTAAATGAATATCTGTCATGAACATAATGGCATTAGAATAGAAGCTTTTTAAATAAAGATAAAAAGTTGTAATTAAACTCCAAGAAATTCTGAACAGATTTTTTTTAGCACTGCACCTTAATACCCCTTCGATTTATATGCTTATATACTAATTACACTGATGGTTTTAGGGATTAGGAAGGTTATATTAAAGGAAGTGTAACCAGATTTGCTTGAAAGAAGAGTGTAAAACCGTTTATAAAAAAACACTCTAAATACACCCGACTGAGATCCAAACCTCAATCTCATTATCGGCAGTCTAGTCTACTATTAGAGTAGCGTGTTAGACCATGTGGCCACAGAAATGGGTTCAACAGATATTCAAGCACCATTTAGGCCACACAAATATGAAGAAAATTAAACTCTTGTTTCTACTTGAAATTTATTTGATTTCTTTTAACTAAGAGTATATATTTTTTTTAATAATAAAAACTGTAAAGACACTGCCTTAACTTGCATTCCCTAAACTTCCACCTTATTAGAAAATTATAGACCGTTTCAATAAATATACTATCGTTATTTAAACTAAAAGCATTAGACAGAAAATCAAAATACAAAAATTTTGATTGTTAGTAAAATTCGCTGAAATTGTTTTATTTCAATAAATTTCATTGGAAAAAGTACTTAATTTCCCATTTGTCGACCCAATATAAACTGAATGAGGATGTAGAGTGTGTGCACAAAGTTCATCATGATAAATTTAAGTTTGTTAAGAACTAAAAGGATAAAGAACTTATGGTGTATGTAGACGAGGCTTAGGTGTGCTAGTTTTTCATCTTACTTCCAGCCCAATCCTCTATTCCAAAGAAAACAGGAAAATTATTTTGTTGATCCATAAAAGGTTAATGTAAAGAAAACATTTCACTAACAATTTGTTATTAATGTATATCTATACACTATTGTACAAAACCATATTGCGACAAATGAGACTGTATGTACAATCTGTACAATCAGTATGATAGGTACACATTTTTACAAACAGGACCGTATGTACAAATCGAAATATACACCCTACCTCTTAGTTCTTATCCTCCCACATTTTTGTTTTCATTATTTTTAAAAAAATATTTATTTCTAATAAAAGTAAACGAAAGCCACCAGATTAATTGGCATTTTAACATCAGAAACTAAAGCAATACATTCAACAAAATTCCAAACACCTGTGCAAGTAAAGTTTTGCCACATTTGAACAGTTAGTTTAAGATCTATTATAAAATTCCTACACTCAATAATTACACACACATAATAAAACTACTGTATTACACATGTATTCATATGCAAAATACATTAACAATGCAACATATCAAACTTGTAAACGAGTTAAATTTATAAAAGAAGAAGAATAAATTAGTATATGAATTGGAATTACCAATTTTACAGGAATATAGCTGTGTTATGAAATGTATATGATGATAGGCACACAGCAAAATATTTTTGTTGTCATTAGCAAGTCAATATAATATAGTAAATAGTTTCTTTCAAGAGTAATTCCATTGATGTAAATCTTCTTAAAGTGATAATCTTGGCTAGTTTTCGCAGTAAAACTATAATTTATTATTATATTTTAATTACCGAATAGTTACAATCACATGTGTGTGGTGAAAAAATTCATAAAAAATACAATTTCATAAGCTCTGTTTTCATCTCATTGATAACGTTGCGAATTTTTAAACAAAATACAAAATATATAAAAACAAACGATATAAAAAAATTGTATTCGGGTATATTATTAAGCTTTTTATTATCTTTAAGCTGTAGTGTATTATGTTTGATTTACTACAAACAAGCAGTTTGTGAATGGCCTACTCTGATACACATTCAGTTATCAAAGTAGAATAGAATCAAAACAATATTTTTTTAATATCTAATATTGATTTTATTCTTTTATATAAAACGATTAAATTTCACATAAAATAAATTATTTCAGAAGAATTTTGCAGCCTCAAAATGAATTCTTTTTAACTGCTGGAAGTATTTTTTGGTAGTCTTAAGTATGAAGCTCAACTCTTATATTTTAAGTCGTCACACAATGCTAAAACCTTGAGACTACTAATAAACCACATTGTCGAATAGTAGTTGAATTGAAGTATATTATAAAATAATGAATTTTATTAAAACTCAACATAACTAAAGTTATAATATCATACCAAGAGAGTAAAGCCCACTTTTAATTAAATAACTCAGACTTGCCCAATTTGTTCATTAGAAAATACTTTTTTAAATACCAAGCTCAAACATACCTATTATCTATAGCTGGAAATTTTGTCCATGGTGATTTTATTTTTATTTTGAAACATGTACAATTTACTTTTCCTTCTGTCATCGTTTCACCATTAACTTAAGAAACTTATAAGATGTCTTGAAAATACACTTTTCCTGAATTAACTTGCATATATTTAAAAAAACATAGCAAGCAAATTTATTATCAACATACTTGACAATCTAAAACAAGATTTATTTTATCATTATTGAAAAAGTGATATTTTTTGTCTTTGAAATAAAACTTACTTGATTTTGATTTGAAATACTTAAAAAGAATTGAAATATTTCATATAGAGTAACTTATTTTAGTCACAAAATGTCAGCCAATTTACTCATATCAAATTTTTATTTTTTCGCTTTTTCATGGTTACCGATATACCAAACAGCCTTTCCACTATTAAATCCCCATGTCTCGATTTAAAATTAATCAACAGCTGTACCTGCTAACCAAGGCAATGGTGAAATGTAAATTTGGTGTAGTGTGATGCAAGTCGACAGTGATTATGTGCCGAGAAAAAACAAATGACAAAGATTATAGTCACAAGATGTGGCAGGCTGATTAATTTAAAATGAAATGTTAGTTAATATAGGCTGGAGTTCATAACAGGGACAATATATTTGTAACTAATCCCAGAAATAATTATTGGATTTTTTTTTATAATACATAATTAGCTAATAGAATTGTAGAAAAATGAAGCACAAACAAAAATAAAAACACTAAAAAAAACATATGTTTATAAAGACTTCAATATTTCTATGCTTTCATGGCATCTTCCTAAGAAAGTGGTCTTATATGTAATGTTTTTATTTTCATTTGTTTTTAATTTTTTCTTAAGTTCTTTCATATTTAGTTAATGAGTAAATAGGATATTAAAGGCGACTCAAATTTTGGTTTGTTAAAAGTGGTTAGTGAATAAAATTAGGTTCAACAGTATCAAACAAATGCCCATTAAAATACTTGAAAGTTTGTTTTTCTTATCTTGCAACATTTCACAATTTTTATGCATTTCAGCATTTACAGGAATTTAAATCTAAAATATGTATAGACATTCTGTAAATTTACTTTAGAGTGAAGATTACACAGTTAACACATTATATAAAAGAACACACACATTCCTTTTACAAAATTGAGCTTATTGGAACAACGCAAAAGTAAATTAACTCTAACTTTATTTAAGTTATTTTGTGATATTTTATGTCATTATTTAAGTATACCAGTTTGGTAGATATTTCCAAAATATGATGTAATTCTACACTATAAAAAATAATAATATATTAGTGTAATGACTGAAACTGTAAAAATAAAAAAGGCAAAGTCTGCACACTAGCAAGAAAACATGAAATACACACAAACTTAAAAAAAGTAATTATAAATATTGTTGGTGTATTTTGCAATTCAGAAAGAAAATACCGGTAATCAAAAGTTTTCTCTGCTGTTAAATGAGAACAGAAGGTGGTGATCATCTTTATATAGCATATGTTGTGTTGTTTAAAGTGAATCTATAGATCTACTATGATTTTAATTTAGTAAATAGGCTCTAGCTTTTTTTAACCATAAAAAATAATAGTGGTTTTATATTGATACTTAAATAAAATATACAATGGCAACAACAATATTTCATTTTAACTTTTTGAATTTTGTCAAAGTAAAATGATTTGTTTTTAATACCGTAGTAAGTTACCGATTAAAGATAAGTTTTTTCCCCTTCAAAACTACTGATAATTATGATCAAGTTAATAAAAAAAATTAAATCAGTAAAACTACACTTTTATTTGGGAGTTTCAAAGCAGCTAAAGATTATTCTGGATATTTGACCATTTAGAGCTCTATTTGGTGATAAGCTAAGACTATAACTCACTAAAAAACAAAATTCATTTAAATTAAAATGACGTACTACACCACAGTTAAGAAGATATAAAAATATTTAAAGCAATTTCTGTGCTTTAAGATAAATGTGACAAAAAAAAGTAATTTTAACATTTTTAAATTAGATAATGTTGTGTATTAGGTAAAACTCTGCATAATGTTAGTTTTTATAAAATTAAACGATCAAAACCGTCAACAACGAATCCTTAAATCACATTTACTGGTGTAATCTACTTAGATAGTTAATTATGATACAGATGCGAAGAAAAAGTAAATAAAAATTTCCTAGCTTGAAATTTAAAAAATACCTCCATATAAAGGTGTGACAAAACACTTGCAGCAGTTTGTATGCCACAAAGGAACGTAGCTCTTTTTGTAACGTGTTATCACAACACTCGCACTGCCAGTGGTCATGCACCGAAATGTCCGTGGGCCTATTGATGACAGGGAGGCAGGAAGGTGTCATCCCACAAGCATGCTGTACCACAGAAGCAACTTCTCTAGGATAACCGACATAAGTCTTGTTGTTTGTTTTAAAGTTGATGTGATGTTAGGACAGAGGAATACGCCATTCCTACCTAACAAACCCAACCCATGCATAGTCCGTTCAACAGCACAGAGATTTGCCCAAAAGTGATTGGAAACTTGGAGACAATAACAAAATGTTTAAACTAACCCATTTATAATATACAAATGGGACCCAAAATGTCAAGGTAAATTGTCACGGTAGTTAAAATAAGATCGGTGCCTGTTGAACATGGCCCGCCAATCAAGTAAAAACATAAGCCATCAAGATTAAAACTGTTACCACAAAAATAATAATCAAAAAGAGGTGGTGTTCTCAAAATAGAAACAATTTTTCTTATTGTCACAAGTTTATTTTGTTGGTCAGGTGTTAAATAAAACATCTTAAGATGAACCTAGCCAAGTCACTTTTGAGCCTTCCTGTGTTATTCCTCACGCTGGCAAATGAAGCATTGAGAAAGCTACAGTCAAGTCTTGGAAGAAAGTTACTCACAGAGCAACAAACCATCCGCACCCCACTGCCTTCGTCCCACAACATCGTTGAGAGTTTGTCAGAATTGATAAAACTAAAATACAGCTGCCACTATCTCCTCACGTTGAACCCTTTGGTGCCGTCCGGGCCCTTCGGAAGGCGAATAATGTTTGTGTTTTCAGATGTTCTCAAAAGTTCCATTTTCTGTTGAATTTTACTTATCCTGTAAAGAAATTATGTAATGCATTAGATAATAGCAGAATTAGCTGGTTACTGTAAATATATATTTATAAAATGACTAAATAGATAAATTACATAAAAATAATAGTTCAATCTAAATCTAATCTGTTTACATTATGTCCCTTTGACTGCACATTTTGGTCAAGAAACTAGACAACATTTCACTTCATTGTACACCACTTGGTACAATCCTGTACCGACCCCTGTTACACTCGCACAACACCAATGAACATGTTAAGTCTCTGCTGTGTCAAATGCAAACGCTCATAACTGGAATGACTGTCTCTGGGCAGACACACAGAGGGCACCACAATCGCTTAATTGATTATTCCAGACATGTTATAATTTCTTACAGGAGTTTAAGGATGGCAACTGCCACACAAAGTGGAGAGGATGGAAGATGTGCGTGGGTTTGTGCTACTCACTTTGTATTCTGAAAATGTCTTAAAAATGTCATATACACGTTATGCGTGTTGTGTACACGGTTAGGAAACCATAAATCATACAAACACTTAACTCTGCTTGAGCACTACCTTCATGGCTCCTTCATGTGCAAATCTTTACATGGGACTATTAGAAGAATGCTTTTTACAATCTCAGCCCATCAAACCCTAGCTATGGCTTCGCTGCATCGACGACATTTTCATGATCTGGCCTTACTCCGAAGAATCCTTGGCATCTTTATAGATAATCTCAGCAATTGCAGCCCCTTAAACTTCACTCACAATAAATCACAGTAGTCTTACCTTCCTTGATGTGAATCTGTTCCTTGAAAACAACCAAATTTGCACCATTGTACGTATAAAACCCATCAATACCTCCACTACCATAGCAGCCATCCTTCATACACAAAAAGGTCTCCACCATTCAGTCTTGCCACCCGGGGCAAGCGGATATGTTCATAACCCGATGATTTAACCAAATACTCTAAACAACTCTCCACAGCTTTCCAAATCAGAGGTTACCCCAAGCCTTTAATAGACAACCAAATATCCAGAGCACTCTCCAGGGATGACTATGACCCTCCAAAGGAAGTTGAGGACATCCCTCTCACAGCTCAATACCATCCTTAAAAGTGGTTACAAATTCGTAACCAGTTTCACCCAGACCCAAAACCTTCTTAGTTCATCACCAAGAGTGTTTGATTAAGGCAACAATGCCGAAATATTATTCTGTTTGTGTTAAAAGGTGTGTGTGATTACTTCTATTATAGAAGACAGAAAGATGTCACCTTTGTGCATTAGATTTTTACCACAATTTTCCTCTTTCACTAGGTGAGCTTTCTTCATCAAATTTACTCTTAGTAGTTTATTTTTGCTTTTTATTTACTTTTATCAATTTCATTTATTGTAAAATTATTCAGCCATTGGGCCACCTCATTTTTAAACATTTACCTAAGACTAAAAATAATTTGTACTTTGTTTTAAAAAAAATCATGTACCCTTGTGATAAAACAAAAATGTATTATTTGGAATAGTATTCAAGATAATACCTTGTCCACAAGGTTGTTAATAAATGAATAAGCTAGCTACCATATTGGCCCGAAAATGAGCCGCAATTTTTTCCAAGAAACAGCTGTCATATAACTTTAATGCAGCCTATAATCACACTCTTAGATAATACATATTCAATTTTGTACCTATAGGATATGTATGTTGTTAAATCGATGTATAACAAAGTTGATAACCACCACTTTTTAAAAATAGATGAACCTTGACAGTTGAGAAAGTTTATTTGTGTGTACAATATTTGAGCCGTAATAGCTGCTAAAATAAAATTAATTTGTCAACATATTTTATCAGCAATATATCCCTTTGGTAAAGAGAGCTTAAATATTTCGAGTATTAAGTGGGAATATGATTCTTTCTCTAAAAGTGGTTGAAAATTTAGGGTGCAACCTATATTCAGGGGAGGCCTATTTTCAGGCCAATACAATAAGAGCTTTAGTTGGTTCTGAAAGCCAACTTCAAACAACTTGGAATTATCTTATTACAACTATGACCTTACGAGTGGTTGTTGGAAATATTTCCTCTTCTTCTACAATAGCAGAGCATAAAACAATTGAGAAAAAAAAACGTAAAATTTGTTACTCAACTTTTGTATCCCGCCTCTTGAAACAGTGTAATTTTTTTAATTCATGACTACATCAAATATAGTTTTGAGGTTTAGTTATTTAACTAAATTGTCGATGCTTTAAAATCCATGAATAAAATGTATGTATGAATCAAATCCTGTCACCAAGGCCCATAGTATAAGTTTATTTGAACCGTCTAGGAATGTTAAATAAATAGCCCACCTATCATTTGTCACTGCTTGTAACTGTTCTTCGGGACTCCTGGCCTCACCTAGAATCCTCAGTCTTGCTTCTGCGTACTCCTGCTCACGCTAAAACATAATACAGGAGTAGAACATTCAATACAACATTGTAAAAATATTTCCGTAGTTCAAGTTAGTTATAAAGAATCTTTAAAACACACAAATTACACAGAAGTGCCTAGAAAATAAAGCCTTTGCACACATGACCTTTAAAATCTTGAAAGCAGATTTAGGTCTAGATTCATAGTCAGACTTAGTACACCTCAGGTGCAACCTTATAGGCTACTAAATACAAGATGACACCTACCTAAACTCATATGGAATGGGCCAGTTTCCCATATGAAACTGTTCCATTCGAGTTTAGGTAGGTGTTCACGTATTTAGTAAAGTGCCGCACTCTAGGTACGTACCAAGCTTTCTTTTTCAGCCATTACTGTTTCCAGCCTGTGGCACAGATCAGTTGTTTTATTCAAGACATATATTTTTCACTATCAGCTTGTTAGGGCTGTCGTAGTTTCATATGCCTTTTAATGTGACTTAAGACTAGGACAGGTACAACATCCAATCCCCGGCCGTTAATATATAACTGTGAAAGGGTGAACCCACATTTCACCAATAATACATTTTTCAGCCATGCCAGGAAACAAAACCAGGACTCTTAGCTTAGTAGACAGACACGCCACTGACTGAGCTAATGAGTCAGATATGCGTACTAAGTCTGAATATGAAACTGACCCTTAGTTTTGAGTAAAAAGTCACTAATATCAGTTCAAAGTATAAATGGGAGTTGTTTACATACAAGTGATACAACTCAAGTACTTATATAACTAATCTCTTACTCAATTACTAATAAATCGATTTCATTAAAATGGATCATGCTACAATATTAAAAGTCACAAAAAATTTTAAATATATATCTCTACGAGGTTTGTCAAAGTTCCAGTACAGCCTGGTTAGTAAAATCAATGAGTATCATTATTAGTGATGATAAATAGCTAACTATTTTGAATGTATGATGTGTTCCTAAGTAAAAAAAAAAAGTGTATGTTACATGTCTTACTTGTTGAAGCGTCTTAACAGGTTGTCTTGGTTTCAAATCCCCATTTAGAATAGGGCTGTCACTATGCCCATTAATCGTCCGTTGAGGTCGTTTAAGAATCTTCACTGTAGGTTCTTGGGGGCCAAAACTGTCATCACGTAAAATAATGGGTCCAGAGACCATTCCTTGGCTGAAACATTTCCATTAATTCATATTATTATTCATATAACACTGGCAATTTGATGGCTTGTTCTATGGGGAAGGACTTTAGAGGGTAATTTGAAGAAATGCACCTGCATTACCATGGAGAAAAAAAACATTAATATATAAGTAGGAAGTGGATTCTTAGGCATTAAAATATGGAATTTAGGCACCAGGCACATAATAAGCCATGTAAAATTGATTTTACAGGCTACTATTTTAATACCTAAAGCCAAATCACATTGTTTTTAGCACCACGTCTCACTACGCGTTCAGGTTGTACACATATGTACTAATTACGTCAATGTGTTTGGGGTGAGAATGGTTTAATTTAAAGGAAGTGTGCGCACATTTGTGTGGAAAATAGTTTAGTAAAAATCACCTCAAGTACACTAGACCGAGATTTGAACACCAATCTCCCCATCATCAGCAGTACAATTTAATGCAAGAGCGGTTCTTTAGACCATTCAACCAATTAAGGGGCTCACATGCTGTTAACCACTACCTAGATAGGCTTACTTTTCTAGATTTTCAGTAATGTAATGGATTCCATCCTCAGTTTTTTTTTAATTTGAAAAGCTTAGTTCTATTTCACACAATTTCAAGGGACCGAATTTCAAATTTTCCATTCCCTCCCAATATGTACAACACTCCTCTGATTGTCCTCCAACTGATTTACGCTCATTAGAATTATTTAACAAGTGTCGATTTTCAAACCTTCCGAACAATTTCTAAGAAACTGAACTTTATTTTTCAGCAGAAAGTTCATACTTTATGAAAACAAAGGAGAAGACGAAGCTAAAATTGACGTATTCAGGATCTTATTCATAAAATAGGCAAAAACCAACAATTAGACAATTATAAGCACTGTAGAATTATCATCTTGTACTCATAATAACATCAAATGTATACATACTGTCTATGTTTTACAATCAAGGAAATTTAGAAAAGGCAAATAGGCAATCCCTAGTCATAAGGTGAAATTCACGGGCAGCATTCAAAATCTCTTCCTTCATTTTAATGGTAATTCAATCTAATACAAGATTTATGCCTTAGACTGTTTGATCATTGGTGCATGTGTAAAACTTAATGGTAACAAAAGTAATGCTAACTTAAACACACAAAATATACCTCATGATCTCAGGTTCTTCCTGGGACAAGGACTCCGACTGTAGGAGTTTCTTGTCTAGTATCTAAAACAAAATTAAGTGTTAGGGTTTAGCACACAAAATACCAATTGAATGAGAACACATGAAAGAAGTCATGTGACATAAAGCGTTTTGTTTGAAGCAAGTGATAATCAGTTAATTTATCCATACATAAGCTTAGCGTGACATGAAAATTAAGTTAACGGGTGGTAAGACGCAGTGCTAAAAAAATTAAGTTTAGAAAAAATTTAGTTATGAAATAGGCCTACTACATTGCATCCTTTAATATGTTATTTTGTGGACCTAGAAGCCTTTTGTCTTTGAATAAAAGTACCTACCAAGAGTGAATAAAAACCTAGATGAATTTCTCTGTTAATTAAATAAAATAATAAGAAGAGACAAGGTTATCAGAAACTATTAAAAACACAACCCACTGGAACTGTGTAAAAGGAATGCTAATGTAATGGAATGGTCACTAATTACTACTGACTTACAAGTTTCACTATGTGAACAAATGAACTAAAAGATATACAGTAGCTCCACGGCTTCTTTGGTGCTGAATGACAGCTGTGAGCTGTCATTCAGCACCAACATTTAGGTATAAATCTAAATTTTGATCATCAGAAGTGACAGCTGCTAAACACATGTTTTTGCAGATCATATAGTTCGGTGTAGGGATACATAATTTGGTCTGGTAACTTTTCAAAGCCATCAGTTGTCAGCTGTGAGCTGTCAGTAAGCACCAAAGAAGCCATGGGCTATTGTATTTTGGGAACAACTAAACTACAAGATGCGGTTCAAAAACTATTGAACTGCTAATTTCGGGGAAGTGGATTACTTTAAAATGTTCCCAAAAGTTAAATGTTGCCCATCTCTAATTCAATTTTCTCTCAAGAAATTAAAAGTAGTGAATGTAGTAGACATGCATGGACTTTGGAATTAATATTTTTCTTACTGATAAGATTGGGTGATCCTTAAGTAATAACCTAGGTTGAAAAAATACAAGAATATTAATTTGACTATGGCCAACATTGAAAAAGTGTCTTTATCTAAGATAGTTATTTGATTGTAGATATGTTAGGCAGTGAGCTAATATTTTATTTTTATTTGTTATAGGTAGGCCCAGACCTACCTACTAATTTTAACATTTTGGTGCAGGCCTAATGATGTTTGTGTATTTATATTTGAAAGAATATAATGGTTAAAACACTTATTTAATCCATTAAATTCCCTAATACAAATTAAACGATCAAATTAGGATCAGATAAACAACTTATTTATTTCATGCAAACACAAAATAACTAGGTTTAGATCTTTTTAATACAAAATAGTCTGAAAATTTAAGAAATCAATAATTTCAATTGCCTAGGGTTTGGCGGTGAAGATGAATATACTTTTTTTTAATTAAGGTGGTGTCAAAGATCTTAATATCTTTCTGATAAAAATAATTCCCATGAACAAAATGTTAATTCACATTAAAGATTTTATAAAATTTAAATTTGATTGTCATCAGTTTATTTTTTTAATTAGTGAACCATATTTATTATTACTAATGTATTTAACAGTCAAAACTAATGGCCAATACCCTGAAGCATACAAGTGTAGTTGTAAAAAAGGGCACAAGCGTTAGTAAGTACAGCAATCTGATAATACAGTGAATCACATGTTGCTTTGAACTCCTTTCCCCAAATCCATCTTACTAAGATTCAAGACTCAATCCCTTCTGAATCTCCCCTCGATCTAAGTCTAATTTGAGATTGATTCCTTAGACCACATGAAAATCAAAATAGTCCTAGTCTATAATTTTTCTAGTTCTGAACGCATTTGAGGCCATCAAATGTCACTGAAAGGGAGAACATATATTTGTAACATTGGCAAGGAAAAAGTAATCTTTATCATTTTAGGAGACTTTTTTTGTTAATTTATGTATTTATTTGAAAAGTCAAATAAATAAACTGACGCTTATTGACGGTTGTGAAGGCGCAAATTCATTTAGGATTTAATTTTTAAAGTAATTAGGTCAGTATAATATTTCTTAAGTAATAGAGCATGTAAAAAACTGAGCCTTCAAATAAATGGTCTACAGCAAAACAATTCCACCTTAAAAGCCCACTAGCCTTATTTGCAGTCTTCATCTAAATAATATAACCTATATAAAAATAAAATTGTATTGCTAAACAAATTTGCAAATTTGTTCTGCACATTTAAAAGTTTCCTATCAAATTTGTCCTTAAGTGTATGTTAACCTTATATCACCAAACTATTTTTCAGAAGAATTTCATTACTGGTTAATAGGTTCAAAAATTTGTTTTTATTTTAGTAAATTATTACTATGAAAATAAAATATAGTACTAACCCCAGATTCTTCAATATCCTCCCAACTTTCAATAACATTTACCTCTTCCCTGGCAGCCATCTTGAGAATATCGCAGGGGGCTGTCAAAGCACATGAATCTTAAGGAAATAAACTAATTGCTAAATTTCTATTGAATATAAAAACAGAGAGATAGACCAATAAAATAATATCAATTAACATCGCAATTGATTTTTAAATTGGAATCCAACATTTGTATTATTTTTTTAATTATTACGATCCTACTATTAAAAATGCAAATTAATTTTATTGGTAATAATATTACAAATAAAATAATGCAAAGTAAGGCACTCTTCTCACACTCTGAAATATAAAGGGTTTTTCTTATTTATTTAAAATTTATCTTCAATTTGAATATATTTCCTAAATCATTCTCAAGACATTTTATTTCAATTAGACATATTTTGACACACAGTTTATCAATGGAAATTCCTATAATTACTGTATGTAGTGTTCCTTAATTCATTTTATAATATATACAGTCATAGTAAGAACTAAAACACTTTAAAATAAGATATGGCCCCAACCATTTTAAATCACAAGTGAAAGTCTAGGCGACAGTTTTGAATGGTATTTCGTATTCGTTAGTCTGCAACACTTCGTCAGTTCGGATAGGTTAGCTCCCAATTTTATTTGACTCAAAATCGCGCTCGAAATGTCATCAGTTAGCCAGTAATTATAAATTAGAGCCATTATATAAACGTGATTATGATCAATGGAAAATTCAGACAAAATCAGTCCTCATTCATAGTGGAATTTAGAAATATGCCTAGGTAAGGGGCGAAACACCAGTGTCACAGTTAAAGTAGATAAGAAAAAATAGAATGAATCCAATGCACATGCCAGGTCAGATGTTCTATTGATAATACATACTAACTGAAACAAGTGACAAATTGTGGTTTATCTAAGTCATTATTAGACAAATTTATAAAATCTATTTCTAAGTTGAGGTCCTGCTAGTAAAGCCACATTATTAGCACGATTAGTCTTACACAAGATGATGTACAACAATGATATGAGTACACACCTTGATGAGCTCACAGATGTTATGATAAGAGCCAAGCACTGATTTCTACAAATGATAAACATAAGGTTGACCTCCAAGATAAGCATGAGGATATATTTTTTTACTAAACTCTTTAATAAGCCTTATGGCAAAAGTTTTCATCCAACAAAATATTTTAACAAATTCAATTAAATCAGTGTCGACTATGATTGTGGGATAGTGCTATGAGTTGTTTTTTTCACGAATATATTTTTAAAAAACTGAAAAATAATTTTGAATTGTATGACTCCATAGCATTGAGGAGGAATACAAAATATATTTAAATATATATATTATAATGATTGAGCCGCCACTCCCTCGATACGACCCTAATAACGATTACCCGTATTGCTTATTGGAAATACTGGACATCTCTGTATTATAAATATGGGTAGGAGAGTTCAATGTTGGAATCAATTCAAAGTGATTCATTTAATTTAAATGAGCAGTTCATATAGTATTATCTTGATTATTAGTTTTTGAGCTACAATATTGTTGGTCAATATTTCACGATCTACATCTTGTAGTTCAATTATTTATGAATATTATTATATTTTCGATCGATTTGAGCTATATCACATAATAGAAGCCAATTAGTTCAGCTAGGGGTAAAAATTAAATTTGAACTATTAAGTCGATAATTACACATAGAGGAATTTGTAGTTTTATTATAATTTTATAAGTGAGTTTTAAATATTATGTCAAATATAATTTTGTTTTAATAATGCATCAAACCTATTTGGTATTGTTATCTTAAAAGCTGTAGACTCATTAAAATTTAAATGTGCACAAGTTTATACCTCCATTTATGTAGTATTTACAACAGTTATTTGAGTTGTTTTTTAAGTTGATGTAAAAATAGATATGTATAAAAGTATTGGTTTTAAATCATTGGT
This sequence comes from Timema poppense, assembly GCA_902141375.1. NCBI lineage: Eukaryota > Metazoa > Arthropoda > Insecta > Phasmatodea > Timematidae > Timema > Timema poppense. The sequence continues at coordinate 250,098 of CABFOV010000146.1, forward strand.
TTTCACACCTTATGCATAATAATTTTAAAAAATGTTGCAAAATAAAATTTTCCTAGATGAATTTGCACTACGCTACTTTGTTTTTATCAGAAATAAATAAAATATTACATTTTAAGACTTTTATACGAATAAATAAGGAAATGAGGCACACCAGCCTTGTTTTTTGGGTACTAATTTATTTTTGAAGTACCTCTTAGTGTGTTTTATTCTCATACAACTTCTTGACAAACTTTTCTTGTTTCTGAAACAGAAATTACATTCTAGCTAGCAGAGCCATCTATGATAAAATTTATGGACTATTTAGAACTAGCCAAATAGTATATGAATTGTTTCACAGATGACTGTAATATACCCGAATGGCTCGATGGCTCTGTCAGCTATATTTAGTTAGGTGCTTAAGGAAATGTTGGAAATGAGGTAGATATGTAGGAAAAAGAACACAAGATAGGCTAGTAAGAAAGAGATGGGAGGAGCAGATAACAGAAAGTGTTCAAGTGAGAGGAGAATAATGGAAAAGATTAAAGGAAGAATAGTGGTGAAAGGATAGAGGAAGATGGCAACATTTTAATAAAATGATCCTGCCACAGGCTGGAAATAGTTGGTGATGGTGATGTTGTTTCAGGAATTAAACACAAATGTATTGCAATTCGATTCGAACTAGTTCCCATCGATACCAATTAGTTAAGTTTGAGGAAGAGTTCATTTAAACTATTAGTTCGCAAACTACACACTCGTGTTTTTACTTTTTACTGAGGTACTAGTATCAAACACCTTTTGAAATTAAAACAAGACAATCGGCTACTTTTTATCTGAAAAGCGAAAGTGCTGCGTTCTCACGGCCCAGTGTTGTGAATCGTCTGAGTTAACATAAACTGCGATAATTAAAGTAGGTAAATGATTTAAAAGTTATATTTTTCTGATAGAATTATAATTGCTATCCCAAATTATATGGCTGGTGGTATCCGTGCGATATATAATTGCTACAATCAAAGCATTTCAGACTGCTTTAAATCGTATTTTCGATTTCCAAGACACCATGAGAGTTGACTTTGCTTACATTTTTGATAACAAACTGTATTACTTTGTGTGGTAAGTTGTGAACATTACTTTGTATTTTTATTTGTACCCATTAGATCAGGGAGATCAAGGTTCGAGTCTCGGTCGGGTGAACTGGGAGTGGATTTTCTTAAATGGTTTTCCACTCTCCTTCAACGCAAATGCGCATTCACTTCTCCTATATTCAACCTTACCAATTCCTAACCCATTAGCGTACTTAGTACTTAAGCGTATAATACTAATGGGTAGTAAGACACAGTGCCAAACTTAAAAAAATCTCATTCTTAACATTTTAGCATAAATACAGTAGCCCAATAGCTTCTTTGGGGCTGACTGACAGCTCACAGCTGACTTCTGACAGTCAAAATTTAAACCCTTCCCAAAATTAAATTCTCCTTGCACCTATAAAATTATCTAAAATAAATGTAGTGATATAGAAATTTACTAGTGACAAGGTAGATCCCCTATCACCACTCATTAACTCATGTCCACAATTATATACTCAATAGTTTTATAATGTAAATTAAGTTGTGCCAAATATAAATAATTTTAGTGTAAAATTAATATTTACAGCTCTACAAATTCAAAAATTCACGAAGGTAGAAAAAAAAGATCAAAATCACCCCCCTCATCTACGTGTAGGGGCTCATTCCCCCTATCACCAATCATAACGATTCGTTGGTATGTATAGTAGTTTAAGTATATGAGAACTTTTTTTTTAATCTTCAATGGGCACTACAAATAATTTTTTTCAGAGGCCTGGAACTCAGTATAAGGCCCGTGCCTCCAAACCAAACAAAAATAATGCCAATAAAATAGCTTACAAAATTTCACAAAATTTTGAACTGCTAGGTGGGAATAAAACCTCAAAAACTGGTCCTTTGTTAAAACAAACAAAATTATATATGAGACAAACAAATCAACGTTATTTGCACTTGTTTTAATAACTTTTTAAACTGATATTGACAGTAAAACATTAATAAATTAAACAATTTTAATATAATGACAGATATTTATGTGTCAAACTATTCCTTTGCTAATATATTCTGGAATAATTAACTTTTTATTTGTGGGATTTGAGTTTCACGGTTAGTATGCAACACCGCGCCGCTAGGTAGCAGCCCTCTAGTTCTTCGCACTTGCGCCTGTGTTATTTTTAATAGCTCTGTCCACTGTCCAGTATTGATGGGTCGAACCATCTCGTTGACGCAAGTTACAGTAGCCCCATGACTTCTTTGGTGCTGACTGACAGCTCACAGCTGACTTCTGAAAGTCAACATTTAGGTACATACCTAAATTTTGAATCTCAGATGTGACAGTTGCTAAACACATGTTTTTGCAGATCATATGGTTCGACGTAGGGATACATAATTTGGTCAGGTAACTTTTCAAAACCCTCAGCTGTCAGTCAGCACCAAAGAAGTTATGGGGCTACTGTAACTCCCATAAGCTCGCTAACTCATAAGAGTCGTTCATATGAATCATATCATTCACCGCATCGCTCGCTCGCTCCCAATCCCTTCACCTCTTCACAACCTAACTTGATGAGCGAGCACTAACTAGTTCTCACAATTCCCGTTCCGAGTGTGCAAATATGTCACTTCCCTTTCAACTTATGAACGAATTAAGATTTATGAGCCATTTATCCGAAACCTTTGTGTTCGATTCTTTAATTATATTACTTACGCATTTTACGTATAATAATTAACCTTAACATATAGCCTATAGTGTCTAATTCACAGAATTATGTCTATTGATGTTAAGAAAATTAGTTAGTTTAATATTGTAGGCAGTACTGCTATCTAGTAACGATAGTAACCATTTATAGTGGATTTTTTTTTCGTATTAACAAACGAAGAACGGCAGAAGGGTCGTGAATGACAAACTCTCTTAACTCTTTCCAGAGTGAAGAGTCGTGAATCACTCGCTCGCAAAGCGAGAGTCGTTCGTTCGCAGCTCTCGTTTTGTTCACGAGCAACCCATGACTACCATTTTCCAGTTAGTAGTTTCAACTTCATAAACTATTTTCTAGTACTAGGTACTAGCTAATATACGGAAAAGAAAGGAGAGCTTTGAAATGTGGAGCTGGAGAAGACTTGAGAAGACTAGGTGGACATGCAGGGTGACATCTGGAAAAGTCTGAGAAGAGAACAATTTTGGAGATGACTTGAAGGAAAGAAGAACATTCTGAAAGCTGAACTGAAAGAGGAGGCAGAGGAGAGGGTGCATTGGCGGTCCAATTTCACTGAGAAAGTGAATAATCTGTCGTAAGACAGAACATCTGACAATAACTAGACGAATATCAAGCTATGTAAACGTGTTCTACGTATCGGGATTTTTGAATTGAAATATAAATGCCTTGGGGCGGCGATTAGGTGCTCAATCTGACCCTGAAGATGAAATGTCATGAGATTAAACAAACCAAACCTGTTCGGAAACGAAAACGTGTGACCAGTGAAACTAAAAAAACTGGTTTGTCTGAGTTGTTCCATAAAGACGCAGTAGTTTTAAAATGTCAAGTGTTCACGACAAGTCTGTTCTGAATTGCATCTTTAACCCTCTTTTACCAATCACTGAAACTATTTATAACGAATTGGATATTAAACTTCAAGGTAAGTTTTAGACTTTTAATTTAGGAATAACAAATTTTGTATTTGTCAATATTTGGGGCAATATTGGTAGCATGTTTGCTGACTGAGTAATGCCGGGATCACGATCAATTTAACTTAAAACTTAACGTAACGTCCACTTAAAGTTAACTTAACTAAAGAAAACAGATGTATGATCATGATTCACGTAATTTAACGTAACAACTTGAGCCAAACATCTTCATTCTCGAGTATTATCTGTGATTTGTACTAGTTGTACAGTGATGATCTGTGAATCTTAAAAGTTTTGAATCAATATAATAAATATATATTATTAAACTTTTTTTTGATAAACCTAGTTCCCTATTTTAGTTTAATTATTTTGTTTCAAAGTCTGATCACTAGAACTTATGCTAAAGAGTAAACATTGGTCATAATATCAACAAATGAATTACTAAATAGCCCTGTTGACATCACCCACATAGTGGTTGGCTGGCCAGATCACGTGATATCTTTCAAGTTCAAGTAACGTATTTCAAGTTCAAGTAACGTAAAGTAAAAGACCTTCCAAGACATCTCTTACGTTAAGTTAACTCATAGGTAAAGGATTGAGCAAACTTTAAGTTACGTTAAGTTGATCATGATCCCGGCATTAAATTACCTGGGTTTAATCCCTGGCATGTCCGAAAAGTTTCTCACTACCATACTGAATTTTTAGGAATCAATGTGAGGTGATTTTTATTTTCTTTATTTTTCATATTATGAAAACAAAACAAAAAAATTGTTGCCATCCATTCACACAAAAACAAAAGCAAATCTCCAATGATAACAATTAATATTAATAAGTAGCGCTACAGGATTTTTAAAAAAAATCTCACCCAATCACAGAACAGCATGGCACTAAAAGTATTTTAATAGTTTAAATGCAATCGTTAAAATTTTTGCTACCCATAATAAACTATTCCAACCAAACAAAAATTTACTTTCCACCATCAACGACATATTTTCCATGAAATTTCGTTATCCTGAAATATTTGCTTATTTTAGATGAAGACATTTCGGCTGAGGGTAAAGAAGCAGAGTCTTTGGAACTAGAAGGTGTGAAGGCGACAGAGTCCGGAGACGTGAGCTATGCTATTGGTCTGTTCACACGAGCCATTGGCATCGCTCCAAACAGAGCCTCAGGATATAACAATAGGGCTCAAGCATACAGGATACAAGGAAATGAACAAGGTATGTCTCCATAGCGCAGACCTTGGTTCTAGCCTGGGTACCATCATTTAAAAGAGTCTATTCTTTACACAAGTTACCCAAATTGAACAATCATAATTCCTTGTGTAGGAACAGAATTTGAAAATTGTTGTGTGTTGATTTGTCTATGATCAATGCTACTTAGGTTGGCTAATAAAAAGAAATAATTGAAGAGCGAATGGGAAATCTTGATATTTATAAAGCCACTAGTGTTGAAAGTTCATGTCCTAGTCTAGTGATCATGTACTTTAATTAGAATTTTCATGCATTTAAAGGTGTACATTAAATTAGCTTAATGAACAAAAGATATAGCCTCAATAAAATATAAGAAGAAATAAAAAACAGATACTCTCAAAAGAATATTAAAGAAGGCAGTGGCAGCTCGTAGTTAAAATTAGTGGGGGTGCTGCTCCAGAAATTGTTTAGCCTTTGTTTTAAAATTGTGTAAAAGGAAAAAAACATGTATAAAAAGAAAATTTATTCAGGAACTTGATGAACAATAAAACAAAACCTGTTTTACTTACTTTAACTTAAATTGTTACAGTTCAAGCTTGATCTATTCATTTAAAAATGAAATCCATTCTTCCTGTTTTAATTTGTACAAAAAGTGATAATTTTCTCCTTGATCTCTGGATGACAATTGAGGAAATTTTTCTCCATTGAAAGTACTGCAAGCGCATTTAGTCTTTCTGTTAAATAAAGGAACCGGAAAAA
>CABFOV010000146.1:261782-280015 GCA_902141375.1 Timema poppense
TCTCTCTCCGCGCAAATGCGGGTTCACTTCCTCTAATTCAACCTTCCCAATTCCTAATCCATTCGAGTAATTAGTACTTATAGCGTATAACCCGAACGGGTAGTAAGACGCGGTGCTAAATATTATTATTATCTTGAAAGTTGTACTCATTCACCTGAAACTACCAGTCACCCACACTTTCTCCTTTCTATTGCTAACTTAAAAATAGTTAACTTCATCAAAAAGACAATTTACATAATTTTTCAAAGTAACATTCAACTCTTTTTAGTAGAGATATACCAATTTGGTAAAACTGATTAAAGAATAGGGAAATGAATTGCTTACGATTCGATTATGCCATCATCAATTATTTAAGCCAATACAAACTGTGAAATTTATAACGATTATAACAGTTGAAAAAACTCATAAAGGAATTTTATTTCAAGATCTAAAATTTTATACTTGATTTACATAAAACAGTTCAATATGACATCTTGTGGATCGGGTATGAGTCTTATACTTTATATCGGGTATGTATAATTGTTAATCAACATATCAAAGCTATTACTTTTAAGTCTTGTCCACTATCATTAATACAGTATGAATAAATATTTTTTTCAAACATTCAAAATACACTTTATTTGTTGTTTTACCAAGTGTGAGTTAAAAAAATACACAATTAATTGGCACGATAGTTGCCAATTACTAACAATCGTCCGATTATTGTTCATCGACACACCTCTGCTTTAACTTGTTATTTAACTGTTAGAATAGCGACAAAACTGTTGCGAATGGACAATAGTTTCACTTTTTGTGAACAACACAAAACAAATTATACAATAATGTTTGAATTAAGAAGGTCAGAATGACATAGGTTTCCTAGTACCGCAACTTAGCCCCCGTTGGGAAGGGAGTGTACATATATATACTAACTACACTAATGTGTTAGGGATGAGGAAGGTTGGATTTAGAGGAAGTGTACCCACATATGTGTGGAGGGAGAGTGGAAAATCACCCTCAGTACACCGAACCAGGATACAAACCCTGATCTCTCAGTCATCGGCAATCTAATCTATTGTGAGACTGATGCCAAGGAGACCATGAAGTGGGTGGTCTTGTTTAGAGTGATATTATTCTTTGGATAGCTCAAGGATGACATACAACGTAGAATCCCACATTAATATTGCTATTGCTGCTCCATGCCCTTTGTAAGGAAATATAAGCCAACTCTAATTTTTAATACCTTGTTAGAAAAGAAAATATAATGTTATGATTGTCCCATGAGATAGTTTTAAAATATGGTGGGAAACTTACCAACACAACAAATGTTAAGATTCAACCTCGTCTCTTTCAACCATCTCAAAATCTTTTCCCGTTTGAGATTTTTGGCTACTCTCAGATTCACTCTCAGAATTCTCTGCCTCCCTTTCTGCAAGTAGACCGGTTTCTTCTGATATTTCTTCTGGCTTTGCGGGGCTGAAAATATATCAAAGATTAATTTTAATGACAGCAAACTCTATTTACCAGCATGCACCACACAATCATAAAATCTCATTTATTTTTTCTCAACAAAATTCAAATGAATGATATTTAATATAGTTGCAGAACTCATAAAAAAAGGGTCCATCAAATCATAGAAACGGAAATTGTACTCCGGCACCTTTTTAAAAAATTTGGGGAGCGTTGGCAGCTATATCTTAGTGGTCTGTTAGCGAGGTGGATCTAAGGACCCCATCATCCATTGAGCTATTATGATTGATTACACAAATGTAAATAAAAAAAAATGATAATATCACCTGTCATCCTCATTATTATCAGCTTCATCCCGCTCTGTATCCTGGTTATCTTCTTCATTATCAGAATCTTTGTCTTTCTTTTTCTTTTTGGAATTTTTACCTTCTTTCAAATCATTTCCTTTATATTCATACTGAAAACAAAAAATGACATTTGACATTTCTTGCAAACACATTTTCAAGATACAGTAAAATCCCTTTAGACCGAACCTCAGTGGTTTTAAATTCCAGATAATTCAAACATACTTTTCAAAAAAGGGGGAAAAAATTAAGTCAAATAAAATATATGTTATTGGCTAACAAGCTCAAAGTTAAAATAATAGCAAGAAACAGTGATATTTGATAATAAATGCTTGATATTGACATGTTATAGTCAACAGAATGTGTTTTCCTTTAACTAGAAATAATTAAAATTATAGTACATATTACATATCAAACATTCACTAACTATAACTTGGTTTTCTTACATTTCACATGTTTTAGAGACTTTTTATTTCAGTCTTTTGGTTATATTGTTATTCTGTGGAAAAAATTGTGTATTTGTTTAATAAAGCTGGAATCTTCCGCATGATTAATCATGTAAGAAAAAACATCTCTCAGTTTATGATCAAGACATATTTACACCATAAATTTTTAAAGTCTTAAAAAAAAAAGATATGCAAAAACTAGGGAAGATGGAAGGAAACTGGGTGTATCTTATAAGTTCAAAGTGATTATATTTTTAGGGTGCAGTCTATATTTGATAGCTGAGTTTGTCATCCTTTCATCAGTTAAAGAGGAAATGTAATGATTAGCATAATAACCCATTAAAGTAGTGAGTACCAACAATGGCAAGGGTTATAACTTCTGACAAGGTCAACTATGCTGGATGGACACTTCCTACTTTTATCCATAAAAGTATGAAAATAAATTAATATAACAAACAAATATCTTTTGATAAAGAAAAACTTAACTGAATGATGATTTATTTTCAGATGTATTTAATTAAATCAATTTAAATAACCTTACTCTACCTTGCAGTGGGTCTATAACAGGACCTTATGAGAGCAATTAAGGAGCTACTTGAATAAATAAGTAGCGGTTCTGGTCTAGTAAACTGATATTAACAGCCAGGGTTTGTTGTGTTGACAACATGATACCTGCTATTCAGTCACAAATGATGGTACTATCTTCACCAAAGCGCAGTGTCCCCTGTGCCGGTATAGTTCGCCTGAGGGCTGACGCCATTGAGTTTAAACCTACCTTGCACATGTCTTTTATTCTATTAGTAGGTAAAGAAATATGATTGAGCTACCTGGTAGATGGGCCAGAAAGAGGCCAGGAAGCCCACGTCTTCGGTAAGATTCGGAAACAACCATAGATGATGTTTCCCAAGGGTGACCACCCATAGTAGACAAAACACGACAACACGGAGAATAGCCAACGCAATAATGAAGATTAAGAAACCCGCTGCCAGCACACTCAGGTAATATACACCCTTCCTAAAATCATTAAAAATACAGAACAATGAAATATTAAGTATGGCATCAAATGTGAGAAGAACGATACCAAATTGATAAAATGTGTTATGGAAAAGAAGAGTTTTTAAAATAAAATTGTTATTTCATAGCAGATGATCCATGTCACATGACAATTCTTCATTAAGAGATTCTATAAATCAGTGCTGTCATTTTCCTTTTTATCAGTTTTTGAAGAATTTAAGTTATAAAATGGATTACACAATATTTGAGTAATTACAATAATTATATTCTAACTTTTATGAAGAATGACAGTTAATCTTTTAAATAACTATGAATCTTTGATTCCTGGAAATATTGATGGTATGTGCTATAAGCAAATATGTTTGCCCCAAAAGGAAAATAATTAGAACTAGAAATGGTTCAAATTTACTTTTTTACTAATCCCAATATTCATTTCACCCCAAAATCCCAAAGCTAGAATTAAAATCTTAGAAAAAATAATGACTAAAGGAGACAATAGAAATATAGTAGAATAGTAGAAAATCTAAACAGTAGGTAGTGAAATATTAATTCTATTGATTGTTATAATGTATTCATTATAAATTATAATATTTATACATGCAGGTGTTAAAACAAATGGTCTGGGGTCTGGTTGTTAAGTTTGTCCTTAAATTACTTTATGTTGGGGCTGAACCACCAATAAGCAGTGTTAGAACTTTCAAACAAATTACATTTAATTATTTTTATTATATTTGTAAGAAAGTACAGGTGTGACTAATAAAATAATACAATTACCTCATGAAGTGAAAAGAGGCTTTCTCTATAGAGACAATTAATTTTTTTTGTATGTTTTTTGAATCTCAAATCCTCAAATCTCCTTACGGTTTCAATGTTCCCATACTTAATTATACCACTTGGGTCAAGCATCCATTATTCTCAATAAAATGTGGTCATGTTCAGTCAGAGCAAAACGACAGTAAGATTAGGTCAAATTGTGCACATATATCAAGGTCTTGGAGCTAAAAGTCAAGAAATACAAAATAAGATTGACCTAAAACCAGGGCTGTGGAGACAGAAGTAATTGTAGGTGAGTCGGAGTCCGTAAAAATGTACAGACTCAGACAATGTTTTATACTTTTTTTTATTATTATTTAGGTCCAATATTTGTAATATGGACTGACAAATTTATTTAAATAGGTATATGTTCACAATGTCAAACAAGCTTCACATGAAGTAATCTGTACTGGAGCATTTTACTGCATTAAATTTGTTTTTACTATAATGGTCTGGTATCGGTAACGTACCTGACCGAGGGTGGCCACAAGGGGAACAAGCACACAGCAATAGCTCCTAGCACAAGCAGGGTCCCAAAGAACCAGTAGTAGACAGGAATGGGGTCATAGATCCACACATACGCATCAAGCCCGTCAACAAACTCTTGGTCCAAGTGCATCTCTAAACGGATCTTGGTCTTACGCTTCTTATTCTCCTTATCATCCTGAACACAAAAGCATTTGGAATTATATATATATATTTGGTTAAAGGTTTAGCAATAGTGATACAAAAAAAAAAGTATATCGTAAAATAATCTGTGTTTTAAAACACTTCAATTCAAATACAAAATAGCTGGGGAGTTTATTTCATACGTGTTTACAAACTACTAACTTAACTTCCAATATTGCACTAGGATTTGGAAAAGAAAGATCCTCTTCCTTGTAGACTCACCGTAGTTCCAGGCTGTTTATCATCTTTCTTGTTCCCTTCTGCGTGGCTACTCTCTGCCTCCTCTGTCTTGTCCTCCTCACCCTTTTTGCCTCGTTTCTCTGCATCTGGTTTCTTTTCCTTTTCCAGTTTGCGCTTCAACTTTGCTTTCAATTCTTGTTCAGTCACTGGCACCTTTTTAGCTCGGTGGAAGAACTTGTGGCGCAACATTCTAATAAAAAAGAATAATTAATATTGGTTTTACTCAAATTTATAATCAAACAATATTTTACTATATTTTTCTACATGTGTTTTAATCATCTTATTTTATTAATGGCCACTGAAGGACATGTGATTTGTATTTTTAAATATTATAGATATGTCCAGGGAAAAAAAAGTGCTGTAAGTTAACCTTACACAATCTTCTAATAGGTTCTAGACAAATACAGTTTTGAGTTTCCACATAAACTGGTGTACTTACAAATTTAGAAATTTGATGACATCCATGCGAGTGGAAAACATAGGCTCCTCACCCTCCTTGACTTCAGCCCAGCGAGTAGTCATGAGCGCATCCACTGCCTTCACCGCTATAAATTAACAAGATTCCTTAAGAGGTCCATTTATTTTTATTACCGCATCTTAATACCTGTTTAGGTTATAACCATATATACTTAGTATTATTCTAATGGGGTAGGGATGAGAAATCTTCAATTCTTGTGTGACTTGAAACATTTTTATATCTTATAAACACACAATGTAGCTATCTATTATCTTTAGAACATAACAATTTGGAAGCAGAAAAATAAATAAACTTCTAGCCTGAAATAAATTTCAGCACAGTTCTATGTATGATTGTTGGTTCTCTCATATTGTAATGTTAACTATTTTTTCACCCCTTAACTATCCAAAATTAACATATACTGTATTTATGACAGGGAGAGAGTTTTGACCCTGGTCGGGGGTAATGAGTGTTTTTATATAAATCTTTTTCACTCTCCCTATGTGCAAATGTGGACACTTTCTCTAAATTCAACCTTTCTCATCCACGAAGGGCATAGGGAATTGGACAGGTATGTGTGTGTGGGGGGGGGGGGGGGGGGGNCCTACCTCCCCCCCCAATTTATAAGTTTTTATATGAAGCTTAAAGACCAAGTGTAAAAAAACCCAGAGGATTTCACTTTAAAAAAATTCCAGGTGAATATCACTAAATGGCTTTTTTTGGATATTTTTTTTTTAAATTCAAAAGAGTACCACTCCAATTAGCTTCTGAAAGAATTCAATTTTCAAAAATATGTTGAGGGGAGACCACTTTCAATAGTTAGTTTCTAAAATAAAAAAAGCCAGATGAGAACCCCTTCAAATGGCTTTGAGAGGTATCTAATTTTTTAAAGAAAAAAAAAATTAGGTGAAGAACACAAATAGTTTGAAGGGCATTCTAAATTTTAAAAAAAATTCTGAGTGTGGACCTCTTCAAATTGATTCCAGGGAATCCTATTCATTGAAATAGCTTTAAGAAGAATCAAAATTTTCAGACTCCAAATAACCTGTAGGGTTATCCAAATTTCAAAAATATTGGGGAAAAAACTATTTTAAATATCTGGTAAAAAGAGGATAGTTTTCATAAATTCTACAAATGAGGACCACTACAAAGAATTTCTAAGAGTATCCAATTTTTTTAATATCAACTATGGGAGAGGAGGGAAGAGAGTAAGTACATTCTTTTGAGTTTCGTTTTCGCCATTTTGGATTGTACGAGGGGTGTTCAGAAATTAAGTGCCGAATGGCTATTAAAAGCCAAAAAGAAATATTTTCAAGTTTTCACTATTGCCAAAATTAATTTATAAATAAAGGTTATTTTTATATATAATCATAATTAGTAGGTCTACACTGATGTCAGGTTTTAAGCAGCAAATTGGACTTCAAAAAAAATTTTGGGACAAGGATAGTAATGCAAATTTATTAATACTTGTCTCACCCCATTTGTGATTAGATTTTTAGGACATCAAAGAATGTGTGATTATACAAATCTTATATTTTCTCTTGTTATGTATCAATACACTACCCCTACCGTTATTATTAGCAAATCAATGAAAAATTTACCTGTGAAATATTCCACATTGTGATTGAGAAATTTAGTTTTCTTGGTTATAAGATTCTTCTTCAACCATTTGGCAACAGCATACTCTTCCTTGGAAGGTTTCTCAGGCTCATCGGAGGCCAGGTCCTACAAAATAAACAAGAAGAATAAGAACATTACAAGTCAAATGAATACATTTTGATGAGACAGTTAGAGCGAGTTCTACCAGAAATAGTTTTTTTGGTTTAATTTTTGTTTAGAGAAAACCGGAACCTAATGTAAGAAATATTAAAAATTTATTTCCAATACATACATTTTTTTATTTCTTTTTTTTACGAATAAGGAATTTCTATTGTGTGACACTAGTAGATGCGGATACTGTAGAGTTTCAAACCTTAGTACAGTAAATGGATACAGTATACTAGGTTACTCTCACAGACCCTGTTTGGTATTTGTTGATCAGCATAAGAGTGTTAGCAAAACATTGCAAGAGAGGGCTGTATTTATTGTAGCCTAGATGCTCTTTTTTGGGAGATTTAAAAGCTATGTGTCACTCGTTAGCATTGGATTAGGAATGACAGCTTATGTGCACTTTTCTGAAGAATAAAATGCTTTTCAAAGTCCAGATATAGAACCTTCCCCTAAGACAAACCCAAGAAAAATCGACGAAAAATCTAGCTTACTCACTCTGTTGGGGAAGGAGTTTAGGGGAAAGTTATTCTACCTCAATATTATAAAATGAAAATTAAGAAATTAATTTCAAGGAAATAATTGATCTAATCCCTTTTAAATCCATAAAATGCATTCATGGTACTTATATTAAAACTATCTTTGACTATTAAGTCCGTATTAGAAAGTTGAAATGCTAATTAAAGATGGAAACATGATTAGGATAGGGTTATTAATATAATTAACTACCCGCATCAGTGGCTGAATGGTATAAGGTGTCATTCTAGTGTTAACTGGCCTGCATCTAAAGGGGAGAAATACCCCCATACTCGACAGTCAAGCTCTACTTGAAACTAGTGCATTAACTAACTACGCCACTGAGGTGGGTTTTAAGTTGTTATTACCAAGTAAGTGGCCCTAACTAAAAAAAGTATGAAGAAATTTCACTGACTATGAGGCCTTTATAATAATAATTTTAAAAAAAATTATAGCTTAGAAAATATTGTCCAACACCTTAGTTCAATCGGAAGGTGTCCGTTTACTGAGCTAAGTGTCCCACTCCCGGGTTCGATTCCTGGCATGACCGAAAAATTTATCATTAGTGATATGTGGGTTTCCCTTTCGCAGTGATGGATTAACAGCCGGATGGCTGACTTTTGTATCTGTTCTAGATTCAAGTTAGTTTATAAGTTGTATGCTGATATAATCAGTCATTTAAAAAATTGAACTTTAAATACCTCAAATATTTTGTAATTGAGAAAATAATTGGTTTTATAAAATTATATTTCAACTAAAAGACTTAATTTTAACAACTTTACAATTAAAAGATAGTTTTTAGTTGCTGAAATAGTTGCTGAGAAATGAGAAAGTCAGAAATTTTCACTATGCAGGTAGCCTGCCCTACAAGTCATTTCCATGGGGAAAAAGAGAACTGCCATTTTGTTGGTGATGTTGATCAGAACCTAAATACAAAATTGTTTGAGCAGATTTTGAGAAAACCAATTTTTCCACTTTTTGCCCTTCAGTAAACTAGTTAAGTTACCCTTATATTGAGGGCTTGATACAGTATGTAACTCCAAAAACTCTTCAAGGGTAACCTTATGAAAACCCCAGATACAAAGTTTAGTCCAATCGGTAAAATAGTTTCGGCTCTAGGCCAAGATACATATAAGACTTCATAGTAAAAACCACTTCTTGTTTGTTTGTTTCAGGGGGTGTAAATTATTGACATTTATCAAAATGGGCCAGCAATAAATTGGACAGAAATTCAATATTAGGTGATTTTCCATGTATATTCTGGGGAGAATAAGGGATTAGAATAACCATATACAAGTAGGCCTAGGCCCTACATATGTTGGGGAATTCAAATGATAACCTTTAATCTTCCTTTATTACATACATAATATGCCTAATCACGTCATTCCCTTATGAGGTAGGCAAGAGATTGGGAATATAGCTATAAAAACACTTTGCACGGGTACTTAATCCGACTTCACTAACTTTCTCCACACTTCCTTACCCTCGCATACTGTCTTCACTTCAACAACATCCATACACTAGTCATACATGCTCTTTTATTCTTAACTCTCTTAATGTTTCTCTTTTTCACATTTTCAACTACAACATTTAGACATGTCTTACATGGCTCATCCCTTCCTTTTGATCCATACACTTTATCTTTGTATATTAACTCCGTCACTTGACCCATAGGCCTACTCATCCTCTCAATAATGCCCAAACACCGTAAGAAGCTTCTTTCACACTGACATTCTCTTTCAAACCACACTCCTTTACCACCCATTCATTACTGACTCTGTCCATACGAGTTTTTCCACATACATTTCTTATATATCTCATTCCAAATACATTCCTTTATTATTTATATTATTCTGGAGCTATTGGTATAATCTATCCAAAATTAAAGTTAGCATACAGATGACACGATAGACACATAAACATTATTTTAGTAACTTTTTTAACTGCCAGAAACATTTGTTTCTATTGGACTAATTTCTTACCAAGAGAAAGATACAATAAAATCAAACTTAAATTAGTTAAGCAATGAAATATTATTTTTTACAAAATACTAACCCTACAGAATAAGGTAAGAATATTAATAGAATAACATGCAAATAATTGTAGCCTATACATTTTATTCAGTGTGTAGCTTCAATATTAAATATTTTTTAAATTATAAAATATTCGAATAATTTAAATATTGCATTCAAGTATAGTATATATGGGAGACCAAACGTATATTTTGATCACAAGAATCGTCTGACCTTTGGCTCAAATTTGACGTTACAGTTATGAAACTGCTGTTATCTTACAGTTATTTATCAACATCTGTATAAATATGTTAATAAAATTTGTTTGATTGAAGTATATGTGATCCATAATATTATCATATTACAAATGCATTCAAATTTCAATTTTTAATCAAAGGTAAATTTATAGTGGCTTGGTTAAAAGTGGACTTTATTTTTACAATAAAAACAAATCTTGCAAACAAGGTGTCAACGTCATCCAATAAATATAATTTAGACAGTGATGGCATACTTGAGAAAATAACAGTTCAGTCAATTAACAAAGTTTATAATTCACCAACAACAAATAAAGTTTGCCGTATGTTATGTTGCCAATAGTTTTAGTCCGTTAAAACACTTACATCTTTACGTCTCCTTCCTTTCTTCTTTTCTGCCATCTTGTATTCTTATTTAAGAATTGTAAACCAAAGATAATTAATACACTAACACTTATAATCATGGATCAGATGCCAAAGAAAATGTATAATGACGATTACTTGATTACTTGGCAAACAATATGTTTCTTGGTTAGAAATAAATTGTGTAAGCAGACGTGCTGCAAACTATTTAGCTTCCTTCAATCTATATTAATTTGATTTTAATATTCTTAATATCATTATAAATCATAAATAAAATCGAACAATGAGAAATACAGCATAAATAGAAGCTTTTGTCTATTTGAATAAAATTTGCTCTACCTTCTATCTGGTTCTCAACTCTACCAATAGCTTCACCTGGAAACAAGCCTATCATAAGGTGCAAGTAGCCTTGGAGAATAAAAGGGTAGGAAGGATTGGCACAAGACACCTGAATGTGACGTTGGATTTTTTTTAAACGCAATTTCAGGCCCACATGGAGCAAGTATGTGGTAAAGCAAAACGTGTGACGAATAAGATAATCAGCATGGGACAAAGAAGGTTCCATTTCCCTGTGCATACCATCAAGAGGTACCATGAGTCTTTACTTGTCTCCAATGTTTATCACGAATCGAACGTGTAGGTGCACTGTCTGATGAACTTAGCTCCAATTAAGTTGCTAAGGAAGTTTCAAAAGGCTATTCTTCTGATGCTTTCCTGAGCATATTCAAAGTCATCCACCAAAGCATTGAGTGTCACACTAGGTATAATCCTACTGGATGTGGAGGTCATACGGCGAGTTAGAGAAACGAGGCTGCCTCTGCATAAAAACTTTGACTAGAGTCGGAATGACGACATCAGTGAAGATACAGTAGCCCCATGGCTTCTTTGGGGCTGGCTGACAGCTTTGAAAAGCTACCAGACCAAATTATGTATCCCTACGCCAAACCATATGATCTTCAAAAACATGTGTTTAGCAGCTGTCACTTCTGACGGTCAAAATTTAGGTATATACCTTAATGTAGACTTTCAGAAGTCAGCTGTGATCTGTCATTCAGCACCAAAGAAGCCATGGGGCTGCTGTAAGAATAGTGACGAGACAACTGGTTAAGGAGTTAATATGGTAAGCGAACCTTTGACATGTTCCCAAGTACACAAGAACGTATGAGGCTCAAACACCTACAACCTAACTAGACACTTGTGGGCAATATAACAGGGTACGGACTGTACAAATCGCTTCTTCACGACAGATAACTAACGGAGACGATAAATTGTGATTGCGGGAAAGAGGCAATATCTGAGCATGCTATCTGGGAATGTGTTAACACGCAACACTCGTGGAACCAGCAACAAGTCATACTTTAGGGACGCCGTATCTACGTCATCCTACGTGATGGAATCCCGTGAAAATTCCTTGACGAAGTCACAATAATAATCTCATTCAAGGAACGTGACGATTACATTAACAATTATTCAAAGAAGAAATACTGAGACAATACAGTACGAGAAGAAGAAACAATTGATAAGTATAATGGCAGAGACAATGATTGAGAAGACAAACAATCCGTAGAAAATAGAGGACAGTGGGACGATTGGAAGACCATACGTCCTAGGACTTAGCAAATTAACTACGGGATTTAGGAATAATAAACGTCTCATTCTCTCTAGGTATCTTGGGTAAGCTTTCTGAGGAAAGGGGTTGGAATTTGGGATTATAGAGGCAGCAATGTCTCTGATGGCTGGAGCCTGACCCTTATATAACAGTAGGCGAACAATAACAACAAATAGACAAGTAAGAGGAAGAAGGCTGGATCTGCTACGAAGTCGCATGGCCTCGGAGGATTTGGCAACAAGTGCAATATGATATTGGCACTAGCGGGCGACCAGGGCCACAATTCTCCCGAAGAATGGCTGCCACGCAGTCATCCAGTTTGGCCGATAGTAGTAACACCAATAAAATCAAAGCATCCCGCAGGTCTACAAGGAAAACGAGGGACATAGAACATGTAAGAGCAGTAAGCTGCGTTATTATTAAAGATTAGAAATTACTGATACGCATCAGTCTAGATGTGCTCTGGATGGGAGAGTGTATGAAAGAGAAATCTGTCTTTCTCAGATTTTCTAGCCCAAAATCTCTACAGGGTCCCAGGCAACGTCCTTCTTAGCCGGCTGGACGGAGGGGCAAGCTATCTAATCGAGTGTGTTGGACTCCAAATCTATGTAGTAATCTGTGTGAAGGGGGTAAAGGGGGTACCCCACTCACCATACACTAAGCGGCTGCTAGTGGGTAGCCGATTTCAACCAGGGATAGGTGGTGAGTACATCTCTACGAATCCCCACTGAGCAGCTTAGGGTAAATGATGGAGTTATACCTAAGGTTGAATTTCTGACATTCATTGTGACGCTGGTATCACTATGGAGGGGGTCAACTCTTCTTTCCAAAGGCCAGGAAAAGGGATGTATATTATCTGGTAATAAACATTTTAAAAAATTGTCAAATTTACTTAGAATAATAATTAGAGAAGTTGCTCAAAAAGCTTATTCTCTCTATGATTCTAATCATTCAATTAAGCTGGTCTTTTGATTAACACTTTTAATTAACTCTTAGCTCTCAGCTTGTTTTTCTCATTAGGAACATTGTGAAAGGGAGTTGTTTCAAAGAATTCTCACTTGGAAGTGTATTATCCCTGTATATTTTAATTCTACTTAGGTCGAGGGGCGCAGCAAATCTCCCGTAAGGCTGTATATCTGTTACTTCCTTGTCTATGGCCTAAGCCTACCACAAGCAAAACCAACAAAACCTCACAGCTTCGCATCCATTTGCAATTTTCCTTCAATTTCAGATCAATCAGTCACTGTTTGTAAACAATTTTTCATACATATTACCAAATTCTCGCCAGATAGACAGATTTCGAAAAGATTAAAATCTGGCTAGGATTTTGTTGAGAACAGAGGGGGAGACAGTGTTAGCCACAAGTCATCCGTGAAAAAAGATTCAGTTAGACTATTCATTGGAAATTTACGGGGAGGGGAAAGCCACTATTCCAAGAAAAAATAAAAAATAACCTAAGGATTGACCTATCAGTGAGAAAAACTTCATAAGACATACAACCAATCTATGACTACTCCCAATTTACGAGTATCATTGGCAATGTTCCATAGAATTTTTTGTTTGTTTAATATTGGGTTCAGTTCCCCTGCTTCTAACACTTGTGGGTAAAGTCAGAATCGACTGTAGAAAAACAAGTTCTTTTCACATAAATACGAATTCACAAAAAATGAGCTAAGGTTTTTTATGACCTTCGTGAAACAGGGGTGAACGAAACCACATTGTGTTTTGATATGCAGCAAGTACAACCACTTCCGCGGACCCCAATACAAAAAACTTTTTATGTCAGGCACCTCAGACCTTACAATGTTTATATAACGGATGTTCGGACACAAATTTCTAGTTTATTTGTTTGGATAGAAGATCAGGCTGGACGTGGTTATACTGAGGTAGCTTCAGCTCTTTTAAGTTATCTCAACAGCTCTGATTTTACAGGAAAACGGCACCTAAGACTGTTTTGTGATGGGTGTGCCGGATAAAACCAGAACAGCCATATTATCTATGTTCTTATGTATTTTCTTGCTAGACACGAAGGCAGTCTTAGACGAATATCATTAATATTTCCTGTGATGTGGCATAGCTTCCTTCCTGCCAACCGAGTATTTGGGAGGGTGTAAAGCTGTTGATGAAAAAACCTACAATCACTGACAACCTAGAGTACTAGGCACAGTATGAAAAAAGTTGGTCAAGTTAAAAAGCTTGGTGGTGATTGGCTGCCGAATAATGTTAAAAAATTGGGAGATGGTTTGAAAAATCTTGACAAGATCAATGAAAAAAAGAAAATCCACATTGAAAGTCAAGTGCTGAGGAATGGTAAAAGTAAATGCATTTTACAGGCTTGAATGTTATCTTTCAAAGCAGCAGCTTCTAAAAAGGGGCTCAAATTGGTCAAACATTCTGAAAACCCAATTACAGGTAATTCTTTTGATTCAAATCAGCTCCGCAAAGGACATTGATGAGATTCTGACGGTTCTATTTGACAAAAACAGGACAGATGATGAAAGTCTAGCTTGGTACAAGCATATAGTAAGCAGTGAAGTATTTCCAATATTAGAGACTGATGAACCAGGGCCTATACCATGTGTCTGCTTGGAGGACGTTGTTGCTATTCATATTTAACAGTTTAAAAAAATGTAAACTCTGCTTTAACAACTTTTTATTTTACAGGATTTAATTTTGTTTTTCTCGTGTTAAATTCTTAGGTTGTTTAAAACTTGAGAAATATCATATTAAACACATGTATTAGATATAGGTATATTAATAAAATAAAATTGTGTTAGAATCCTTGACCATGGCTCACAATTTATCTGAAGGCTTCTCCAAACGACGATACAAACAAAACCACACAAATCTATACAATGCACTGTACAAAAACTCACATGTCCACACTGTTCAGTCATAACCACACAAATCCAAACTTTAGTTGCATTTTTCTCAAAAATCCATGCAATATGAATTAAATCAAGTATACTTAATGGTTTCCAAGACCAATTAAGATCAATTAGCCTCAAATAGGTTAGATTTTCTCCAAGGAAACATAATACGTGTTTTTTTCCTCAATTCTGAAAAACCTGATGAGGTGGACCTGTGAGGTTTTGAATGTTTCCTCCTTAGATGATCTAGCTGGTTGGTCTGACCAAATCAGGCATTAATTACAAACGACTTGGATGGACTTAATTTCCTATTAGTTAATTTTTGCATTTTAAAGAACGCATGCATCATGTCTCTCATTTAATTGAAACACCAAAAAATGGGATCATACCAACAGCATTGTTAGCTATTGATTTAATAAACAATAAGAATGTGGGGAAAATAATGGCTAATGGAACAACAAAATATCAACCATAATAATAAATTTCCAAAATAAATTAATGATGATGGATTTCTAACCTATTTGAGTATTTGAAAGTTTCAGTACATTATTAGATTTAGTGTGTATATTGATAGCAATACAAAAAGCTTCATGAAAGAAAAAGCTACCTGTGAAGAACAACTGGTTGCACTGGCGTTTGAAGGAATAGTTGCTCGACTGATGCGGTGTACCACCCCGACAATGCTACACTACTTACCTCTTATCCATGGCTACAAACGACATGATTGGGATATATAAAGGTATAAGCCTACTGGTCCGCATCACATGCTTTGGATTTATTTAATGTACTGCGTCCACTGGTCCACATAGTGTTCCGACCGAGTCCACTGCATACGGGTTTCCAAATAATAACCATCATTGTCCTAGGGCTCTATGCAAGAACGTCATTGTGGATGCTAAAAAATGGGAATTCTGATTGTGAATGTAGGGGAGGGGGACCACTGATCCAAACTGCACGCATCTGATTTTAATGTGACTAATGGAATCCCATCGACATCACCAATGACAAATGTGTACAGTGCGGACGCAGTCTAATTAAAAATAATATAAAGAGTTCAAAAATCGGATGTGTGCGATGTGGACTCTCACCTTAAGTCTGTCAAATGCCCTGGCAATCAGACATGAAATTGAAAAATTACATCAGACGACACATCTACATATGAGACATCTACACATGATCTGATACTGTGTCTGTTCTTACCAGAGTACGAGTAGAATTGGAATAAAATAAAGGAGACATTTCCTGCCAATCGTGCATTCATTGTAAAGCCTACATAATCAAAATTAATTGTAACAAAAGTCCCCAACATCTTATCTCAGTCGGTATCGTGTCTGTCTACTGGGTTAAGGATCCAGGGTTTGATTTCCACCATGGTAGAAATAGATATATATTTCACTGGGAACAAAACTGAATCAAGGGTTGGGGAGAAACCAACCTTTATATGCACTGCACTTATAGCATTAATTATTACATGTATTTACCTTTTAGGGCAGTTCTCGATAAATTATATGGCTGTATTTTTTTATATAGGTATAAACAATAACATTAAACAAAAATTAAGTTTTTAATTATTTATTTTTGGGAGGGGGGAACTAGTTAACTAGGGGCCCCACAATTTAAGTTTGCCCAAGTCTCCACATCTGCTAAGAGTAGCCCTGTTTCTATATCGTGTCTATCTAAACCTCATACTCTCCTTTGCAAGAGTAAAGAATGAGTCATTCATCACTAGATACAAATACACGGCAAATAAATAATGAGCTATATAATTTCAAGCCCATCTAAAGCATTTATAAAGCTGAGTTGGAAACTTAAAAATAGTTTAAAAAACTGATTTCAAACAATATGCTTAGGTTTGGCTCTTAGCACATGAAGCAGCAGTAATTGTGAGTTTCCAATTACTCGTGTATCTAAACTATGTTCACACACCAATAGGACTGAACAAACTTTAAACAAAACAAAACCATTTAGGTCTTCACAGACAGTTCAGCAACACGTTAAATAGTAGAAATAACATTCTTTCACCAAGAAAAGGACACCATTATGAGGCAGGAAAATAGGTTCTACATGTAAAAACTTTAAATAAACAGTGAGAAGTTAAAAATGTATGAGATTTAACAAATATTTACATTAAGTATAAAAACACACTAGTTTATTACAAATTATAAATATAATTGCTCTCATAAAACAATCTAAGTTCCAGTTTATAAACAATGAGATGGTTTCATAGTCAAGGCGTTGATGCCTCAAGTGCAGTGCTATACTAAATACAAGACAACCCCTACCTAAACTCATAAGAGAATAACGGCCAGTTTCATAGTCAACTTTAGTACGCCTCAAGTGCGGCGCTACACTAAGTACAAGACAACACCTACCTAAACCAGAATGGAATGGGTCAGTTTCCTATGCGAGAACGGCCCATTCCATCTGAGTTTAGGTAGGTGTCATGTACTTAGTGTGGCGCCGCACGAGGCATACTAAATTTGACTATGAAACTGGCCCTAAGCCAGTTATCCAGATTATAATCTGGCCTAGGTAATGTTGTCCTTTATTTAGTATAACACCACTTTAGGAGTATTAAGTCTGACTATGAAACTGGCCCTAGTAATGTTTCTTTCTCCATCCCAGCAACAAAAAAAACTACTTAACATAATATATTTTTATTGTTATAACTTGTTACACACAAAGGGAATAAAAATAAGTTTATTTCTGTAAACAGAACAGTACATACTCTTTTTACATGACTGTACAAGAAACTACAATAATTAACATATTTACAGTAACTATATTAATATTATGTATATATGTACACCACTGCACAATTGTTAGGCACTTGAAAAGATTTATGTCCTTATCTCTTTAGTGATTATCAATTATACACTGTTACTGCCCACAAATAGCGAAAAGTGACTAGGGTTTAACAAGAAATATTTCAGAAATCAAGGAACTAGTAACATTACATTTAATTTGTTTTACAGGCACAAAACACAATGGGATCCTAGTGATTGCTACACTACATCCCAATAATTGAACTAGCTTGCCAAGATAAAAAAAATAGGGGCGTTTACATAAATGAGCTTTATTATTGCTAGAAGAGACTGTGATATGGTGTTGTCATTATGTGTCAGTGTTGGTATTTCATGAGCAAGCTTGTAAACTTGACTGTGACAAAAGAAACCTACCGATATTTGACCAATGTATTTTTAAACTAGCTCTAGAGCTGTTAGCTCGGCTAACATTTTACTTCCGATGCATAGTCAAAACTCTGCAGTTTTAGTTTATATTCATTATCCCCACTGTGGAACCCCTGTTCAGGTACATTTCTCCTTTAATCCTTCTTCTCCAGCTTTCTCCTTTTCCCCCACATCTTCCCTTATCTTGTCCACCCACCTCCTGGGTCATCCAACTGGTCT
>CABFOV010000147.1:0-36727 GCA_902141375.1 Timema poppense
TAGTTTCGGAGCCTATTCATTACAAACAAACAAACAAACAAAAAATCAAATCTTTCCTCTTTATAATATTAGTATGATGATGCCATTTACCAGATATAATGTTAATCTGTTGATTAATCTGGTTCAAAATAAATTAATATTTTGCTTATGGAGTTTTTACTTGTATTTGTGGGCACGCGAACCATATGTCAAGCTCAATTTATCAAGTCAACAGGTGACAAAAAGGTCAGGGTCCAAATCCCGGCTGGGTATAAAAAAGTTGTGGGGAGGGGGTGTTTTGATAAAAATAACTTCCAGCCTCCCTCCAAACAAATGATGTTACATTGTATAGCGCGTAACTCTCGTGTTGGAATGAACTACCGATGATTAGGAGGTCAAGGCTTAGTTCCTGTTTTGGTGTTTTTACCTAGATGGTTTCTCATTAACCTTTCATGATTATTCGGGTAAATTTCCTTTGAAATTCTACATTCCTCATTCCAATCTCAATAGCGTAACTACCCGCCGAACGGTCTAAGAAGTCATTTTTGTGTTGTACTGGCCTGTTAAAGACTGGGAGATCCGGTTTCGAATTTTGGTCAGGTCTACTAAGGGTGGGTTTTCCTAAAATTGTTTCCTACTTTCTATACATTTGAACGCAAATACGTGTAGATTACCTCTAAAATGCTTCCGTCCTCATCCTTAACCTATTAGAGTAATCATCTTATATGCATATAACATGAACAGGTAACTTATTTAGACACAGTGAGAAAAATTAGCGTGGTTAATTTATGCATGTAACCCGACCGGCTACTAAAGAACTTTGAAAACAAGAATTATCAGAAAATACATTATCATTATTTTTTCCATTTTGATTGCAGCCCGGTTTGTTTGCTGCATTATTTAGACTGTCCAACAGTTCATTAAGAGTTGAACCACATTGTAATTTAATTCATGATATTCTCATCGAAATAGATTTTCTAGAAAAAAAATAATTGTTCATATCTGTTGTCGATTATATAGCTATATATGTTTGGGAGGTGGAGTTTATAGGAATGTTGAGCCATCAAACTCTAATCATAATATATCTGGAACTAATAATAACTAGAAATATAATATACTATTGGATTTTTCACAAACACTAAAGATATTCACAATTCATCGATATAAGCAGATCAGGCAAATGTTGATTTTACGCCTATAGCAACCAAATAGATATAACCAATCGTATAATTATGAGTATTAAAAAATCTCATCAAAAATAATGCTAGCTTATAAAGTTCACTGGATAAAAATACGACAATGCATAGCCTACATTATTAATATTATATACACATTCACATAAATAACCTATTTGGCATGTTATGACAGTCTTTTATTTTATCATCGCATCTTACTAGCGGGTCAGGCTAAACTCATATAATATGATCATTACTCTAAATATATAGAGATTATAAAGGAAACATTTTAAAGGTAGTCTACCCTCAATCGTATGGAAGGAGCGTTGGAAATAATTTAGGAAAAAACAACTTCAGTAGACTCGACCTGGAATCGAGTACCCTATCTCTCCGTCATAAATATGCAGTACGCCATTCATTCCCAAAAGAAGTATAGAGAATCATGTTAATAAATATTAATTTTTCATTTAAAGATAAGATTTTTAAAACCTTTATTTGAGGTATTTAACGTGTGTTTTGCCAATTAATTGATTATATCAACAAAATAATTACAATATATCTTTAATCCTGAACACTCCCCCGGCCGATAATTCATTACTGTGAGAGGGAAAATCCCAATTTTACAGAAAATACATTTTTCATCCATCCCGGGAATGGAACCATAAACACTTTGTTCAGTAAGCAGACACGCTACCAACTGAGCCAAGATGCCGAACCTCAAAATTAGACCAATGTGATTTTATTTAGTAGTGGTAGTAGACGCTGTATTATTTTCATTTTCATGCCTTATGCAGCTTAAGGAAAGAAGGAGAGGAAGTTTTCTTTATTATTTACTATCAATAACTTTAGCAATATTTGATTTTGAAATAGAATCGAAAACAATGGAACTGTAAGAATTGGAACCCCAACATCCCGTGTCCAGTGCAGGAACCAGTATGTTCAAATATTATTTTTGTTGCAATCGTTTGTTAGGGTGGGGTTGAAAAGAAGACTAATAAGAGCTAATATTTTTGCAATTTTTTGGCCAAAATGAATAAATTATTGCTTCAGCAGCTATATTTAGTTTAATTTTCTACACATAACTATAGCAACAGTTCTTGAATATTTATCATGAGCTTCCTAGATTTTAATAATAACTTATCTCTCTATTTTGAAAGATTTCTCATCAAATTACATTATGGCTATAACAGATAGTCAAGAAATTTTAATATTACTAAGTGTAGAATATTAAAATAGATGTATCTATTAGAGCCAAATTGTATTTATTTTGGCCAAAATCATTTCACTTTTTTTTTTTAAACTGCAAAAATACTTCCATTAATAAGTGTTCTTATCCATCTCACCTTAACAGATAAAATACACGTTTATACACTATTTGTTATGCCTAGGAAAATAAACAAAATAATACACCCACCAGTTCATAAACATACATAAGTATATTTATAAATCAATGCTGTCCGTAATTCACCCCAAGTGTTAAGGCTGAAGCGTTCTTCTCACAGAGCTAATACAACAACCCCAACCCCATCCTAAAAATTCCCCACTGAGAAAACAAAACATTCGCGTGGCGATGAGGGGTGCACTAACTGTCCTTTCATGCAGGAGCACAAACTTTGGAGAGATAGGGGATAGGGGAGAACGAGGAGGCTTGGGGCATGAGATCAACTTGTTTTTCAATAACAGTGCTTTTCTAGTGTAACTTGTATCATACACTAGAGCTCTGGTAGGGCTAGCTGTTTTATACAATACAACTCTTCTAGTGTAAATTGTATATTACAATATACCTCTGGTTGGACTAGCTGTTTACCCTAATATAGCTCCTATAGTGCAACTTGTATAGTACAATATACCTCTTGTTGTACTAACTAATTTAATAACTTAGCCAAATTTAGCCCTTAAACAATTGTATACAACAAAACACTTGTTAGAAAACTGCCCCTATCGTATTTTATTATGTCTTTAAAGGCAAAATGAAAGTTGAATTATTTGATAAGTGTAAAACGAGAATCAAATATGTTTTTAATTCAAGCACAAAATTATGTGTTTATGATTATAAGAATTATAGTTTGATTGCACCAAGAATTGAGGTCGAGGATCGCTAAGATCAAGAAATCTTTCAACAAGAAGAGGTTACTGCTGACCAGCAAGTTGAGTTTGGAACTAATGAAATGAAACATTTGGAGCAACGCGTTGTATGGAGCAGAAAATTGAACTCTGAGTAAGATGGAAAATAAATATTTGGAGAGATTTGAAATGTAGTGCTGGAGAAGATTTTAGAAGATCAGGGGGACAGACAGGATGACAAATGAAGATGTCCTAAGAATATTGAGTGAGAAGAGGACCATTTTGGATGTTATGCTTTGTTACAAAGCAATACGGATAGGACACTTCTATAGGAGGTACTACTGTCTTCTGCACGACGTCATAGAAGTAAGGGTTGAGGGAAAGAGAAGCTCTGGAAGAAGGACTTGAAGGAAATAAGGAAATTATGCGAATTGAAGAAGGAGGCAGGTGACAGGGTGCATTGGTGGTCTAAGTTCACTGAAAAAAGGAATGGACTTGTCGTAAGACAGAACAACTAATAATAATACTGGTATTATTCTAAAACTCACTTTCCATTAAGGGGTCTGCATATTGGAGCACTGATACTTATTGAAAACACCCATAAATTTGTAAAAAATCTATAATGTGATTTAGGAATTCAGAATAAAGTTCACTACAAAATGAAGGGCTTGTAATACTCCTTTAGATAATTCATAATATAATTGGAGAATAAGGATATTTAGTCTAATAAGTACTAGGCAAAGTCTTGAAGTATTATTGATAAGTTTAAAATTAAAATAAAAGCTAGGAGTAGTGAAATGTATACATTGAAATCTAGGAAAAAACAAAACAAACTGTAACTAAGAAAAATCGCCAGTAAAACGGTAATACTGCTGATCTTTTTGTGTTAAAACCACATTAAAATGTATCTTTTTCACAGCAATAAGAGATTTTTGAGAATATAAATAATACATTTTACAATATTCGAAAGGAGGAGATTGATTACATTAATACGTAAAATTGAATGATACACTTAAATAAAATTATTTAGATCTTCTGATTGAAAGCTAGAAATATTTTATATAGTAATACAGCTAGTTATCTGCCTCCTCAATAAAAATAAAATTTAAATAAATAATCAAACTACATACAAAATATTAACAATGCCTATTTAAGTTTTAAAATATTAACCTTTATATTCCATAATTTAAAAAAAACCGTTATAAATTAAATTAACATATTTTCAACGACGTTTTACAAGATATGTCACAAATATGCAATTTGATTAAATATTTATAACATATATCTATAATGACTCAAAGATAGTCATTTTTAATTGGGTCATATTGGGAAAATCTAGGATAATTTATGAATGGTTTAGTTGTGTTCATGTTTCAGAACTGCTGTAGCCATAATAAATACCGTATTATGAGAATATTTTTCTCTAAGTAAATCGGCTCCCTAACTTTATATATTAAATAAATAATTTGTTCCTAAAGTACGTATATATTATTGTGTAAAAAATTAATTCGTTAAAATTATATTAGCGAATAAACTCAAATAACAAAATATAAATTAAAAGAGTTTGTTTTAGACTTTAGATAAAACTTAATTTCCCATTACCTGAATAAAGGCACTTAAATATGGACCCATCCAGTTAAATATAAACTTATAAACTGGCTTCGATGGTAACATAGTATATGGTTCTAATCTCATAGTAGACTAGATGACTGATGATGAATAGATCGAGGTTCGAATCTTGGTCCAATGTACTGAGGGTGGTTTTAACTAAATATGTTTAACTTTCTCTCCACGCAAATGCGGGTATACTTCCTATAGATATAACCTTCTTCAACCTCAAAACCATTAGCGCAATTAGTATATAAGCGTAAAACCCAAAGGTATAGTAAAATAAGGGGCTAAAATACTACACCTTTATCTATCTATACACATTATATAAAGGTATATCAGTTTTGAGCCATATTTATTTTATTTAATATACACTGCTATAAAGTAAATTAATTTCTTATAGATTGTTGATTTTCTGACAGATTACAATTATGTAAATTCCTTATTATCTTGAGAGAGAAAAATATTTTAAAATTTGTAAAATCTCTCAATAGATTGACTTGGCACTAGCCCGATTACAATTTTTCACCTGTGAGTTAAGCGTCTTAAATTTACTGACTAATTTTTTAAAACATTTATTTGGTAATGTACAGTACATTGTGTAATCAAGCCAACGTACAAATAAACTACGAAACATAGGAAAGGAATACCTCTTAAACTCAATAGGCTAGTATTAACTCGATTCTATTTTATGTTTAATGATATCAAATATGTTTGCTAAATGACACATCCATATAAAAGTGTCAACAACTTTTAAAATACTACGAGAAACAATAGATGAATAGGTGAGCTAGGCTATATATATGTGTGTGTGTGTGTGTGTGTATGTGAATCATAGTAAAGTGAATAGGTCATTGACGATAGTATTGGATAAGTAAGTTATTATTATTATTATTATTATTATTATTATTATTACTATCAGTACCGCGTCTAACTATCCGTTCGGGTATATACGCATTTACTCTAATGTGTAATGGTAGGGTGATTGTGAGATGAAATTGAGGACCTACAGCTTATCGTAGGATCCGAACCACGGTGGAGGCCTGGCATTACACACATTCACAAGTTGTGATTAATACACGTCTTGTCAGAGGTGAAGGAAGGGTTTGGTAATCAGATAAATCTGTGCCGGGACCGAGGATTGAACCCCGGCCGCCAGCATAGAAGTCTGACACCTTACCCCTAGGCCGCCAGGTCACCCGTATGGAATTAATCTACAATAACATTTATAGAGTATCTATTATAAAGTAAAAATCTAAAGTACATATTTTGTAGTCATAACATTTTACATAAAACTTCAAACATGCTTATATAAATTAAGCCGCTTTGCCACTGCTTTTTTATTATTTACTAATTTAAGTTAAAGTGCATATAAGCCATAGTTTACAAAGAATTCAGAACAATTTTTTTATATTTTGGAATAGGAAATAACAAATATAATGAATTAAAATGATATTTTCTCTATTGATAAGATGTTTTCACTCAGTTTACATGTATTATCTAGTCAGATAGTTGCATGCCTAAATCGGATACGAAGAATTTACAGGATCATATTAACAGGCAGATTTTCAATTCGAGGCGATATCTACATATCACACCCCGTGAGCAAAGCCTAACGTGGGACATATTCGAATAAACATGCGGATCTCAGTACCATACCCGTATTTTTTTAAAGTGAGGTCAACCTCAGTGGTATTGGCGTAAAGTCCTCGCTTCAGGACTGGAGATGGGTGATAAATCACTGACAGTGATTTTTTCACCGATACCATTTGATCACCGCTACTCCCTGTAACTCGATCTCAAAAGTAGCGGTGATTGAGATATCAGTGATCGGAGATACTCGCATCAGATGGCAACAGTTACTCGATCTACGGAGCTAGTATTGCTTCTTCTAGACACATTGAGTAAATACTCGCTTCACGGTCCTTGTTATTCTTTTATTTTTTTATTTCTACCAGCTAATTGAGAATCGACCTTATTGACTGGCATGTTTATACCTGTTATTTCTATTTGAAACACTTGATCTCATAGAGCTCATTTTTCAAAAACAGTATCATATTTCTACGTAAAAATGACTAGTGGTTTGAATGTTTCATTCACATGCGTTCTGAATACAAAATAGATGTTGTCAAGAACAAAATCGAAAAGCGAGATTACTAAGCAAATCATATTTCGAATTTTTTTTAAAGTAGGCTACTAAAAAAATCATTTAATCTTTTTTTCGGTGGTCATATCTCCAAAATAGCAAATAATGAATTAAAATAAGTAACAAAATAGAAAAATATAAATAAGCCTTAATATTTACTATGCGTTGATAATCTAATTCATCCTATAGTCTAATCTAAAGTGTGTGTATATAATAATTGATTTAAATATTTTCTAGCATCTCATAATTTAATGCTAAGTCTCAGTGCTGTGGTTATCAGTTTTATTCCTTTATATCTAAATTAGTTTATTTACTTATAATACATGTATATTTCATCTACTATTAAATGTAAGGTATTTAAAATAAAATTACACTGCACTAATATAAAATATGACCTGCATTCCAAACAACATTTTCTAAACCAATCGTCACTATGCTATGTTCATTTTTAATGTCACATAAATTGTAATTGTAGTAAAACAGATCACTGAATACATTACAAAAATACAAGAGTTTCTCTTAGTACGTTAAATAAGTTTTAATATTTGTACTCAAGTTTAACATAATGTTTTTTGGATCACTAATTTTGCCCAAATTACACAACATTTCATTATAAAATATAAAATAACATTTTTTTTTTGCTTTTTCTTTTTTTAAATTGGATGAAACTTCTTAAAACGCATACTTTTGTATTGACAGTACATTAGTCAGGCAACATGAAACCCAGATGAAACCTGAAGATTAGGTAGCTGTATGTTGATTGTCAATGTCAGTACAGACAGAAAGAACTTATGTTAGGCCTTTAAGTATCGAATTCCATTGCAAGCCGCCAAACTCCCGAGTAATTAGTTTTCCTTCCAACCCATACTCATGGGACAATTCGAGTAAATACTAAATACCCAGTACTCAGAAATACCCGATACTCGATACTCGATTTTACTCGCCTACTCAGACAGCAGCTAAATACTAGCTTTGACCGTGGTTGCAACAAACTGTGAAATTGA
Organism: Timema poppense; assembly: GCA_902141375.1. Taxonomy (NCBI): domain Eukaryota; kingdom Metazoa; phylum Arthropoda; class Insecta; order Phasmatodea; family Timematidae; genus Timema; species Timema poppense. Next base: position 7,977 of record CABFOV010000147.1, read on the forward strand.
AAAAATGTTGGTCCATCAAGACACTGTAAATGCCAGTCAAAGTGATCACTGGTATAAATCACCGATATTTTAAAATCACAGTCACTGTTGTCACTGATATCGTAAAATAAATCTCTACCAGGACTCGATTTTCGTGGGTTCAAGCCCACTGAGATCGACGGATTTTGCTTTGTAATAAAATCCGTAGCGCAACTTCTTTTGGAGGGAAAGTAAAGCTATGTTGGTCCCATGTCAAAAGTGGGATGTAAAAGAACACTGGAAGGTATTTAAAAATACGTTTACCGTCAAAATTGGTAGGCCCTTTCAGTCTCACTCATAGAAATTCTCGTGTGCTGATGTTATCAGTCAGTTCATAAAGTGCACTTTAAATACCTAATATATATATATTTTTTAATGTTTAGAGCGTGCAGACTAGGAAGATTGTGGCTCGCGGGGAAGTCCCCCAACAGAAAAAGTAAAACCTGTTTTTAAACATAGAACCCTCTTGAACAAATGCAATGTTATTTAAATATACAAGTAATAATTGAGTTATAAAATGAGGTATTTTGTATTTTACATGAATCTAATAATCTACTGGTCTAAGCATTTAGGACTAGGATAAGACTACATTAATACTACTTTCAGTAAGGGGAGGTGTTTAAAATTTCCAAAACACTCCCTCCTTGGTACGGCACTGGTATATCTTTGTTCAGGAATGAAAGAAGGGGTCATACCAATACTAAGAAACATAGGATCTAATTGGGATTATTTTCTAGATAAACTATAATAGTATTTAGAGTTTTTAGTCAAATTTAAAACTAAACGGTCATAATTGTTACTAAAGGAAAATTGAATTTAATAAATAATCAAATAAAATTACAAAATTGAACAAATTCACTTTTATGATGAGTATTCACGATCTGGAGGGTAGGAAAAACCAACCTCAGTACACCCTGCCGAGGTTAGAACCTCATTCTCCCTGTCATCGACAATCTATTCTATTGCGAGAGTGACACCTTAGACCATGCGGGCTAAGAGCTGTAAAAATAGTAGGATGAAATTTCTTATTTATAAACAAAATAAATATATATAATGAGGTAAATATTTACCATCATATGTTAAATAATCTAGTCGTGGAGAATTACATTTATATATAAATTTAGTAACGAAAAGCTCTTAAATATCTACGTTCCTCCTTAAAGCATAGCATTACACTAAAAACATAATACCATCTAAAACTAAATGTTATTATTTTAATACTTATTTACCCGCTTCGATGGCCCCGTTGTCTAATGCGCTACTATCGTGTTGGACTAGACTGCCGAAGATGGGGAGATCAGGGTTCGATCCCGGTTTGAGTTCGCTAAATTTGGTTTTCCTAAATGGTTTTCCCTTCTCCCTCCACGAAAATGTGGGTGCATCTATATAAATTAACCCTTCCTAATCCCTAACTCATTAGCGTAATTAGTACTTAGGCGTATAACTTGAATGAACATATTAAGACGCGGTGCTAGAAAAAAATACTGATTTCTAAAAGTGTATGCAAAAATTTGATAAAATTTGATGAGTAATTATGGAATGGAATTTTACAAGGCAAAGTAAAAAAAACTCCATGGTGTGAGCCCGCAAGCGAGCTATACTGACCAAGTGGCCGCCGCCTTTAGCGATGATAGTGCCAACATTTGCGGATAGAGGGTATCATTAGGTCAGCACAGTGAGCCCTTCGGCCGTTAATCTCAGTTTTATCAAACGTAACTGATACTTCTTTATTCATGCATCTTTTCAATTGCCCTCATGAAGCTGATCTTGTTCCAGACACATTACTTTACAGATAAATTTGGGAAGCATTGGGGATTGAGCCCAAGACTTCTGGATCTATGGTCATAAACTACAACCACTAGACCACAGAAGCGTTCATAAGTTTTAATAAAGTAAAAAATAAATCCAAGCATGCAATTGGACATGCTCCATAAAGATAAAACTATAATAATATGGTTTGCCGGTGATGGGGAGGACAGTTATTTTTAATTCCTACCAGGTGTGATGAGGTTTTGTTTTTCCTTAAACGATATATCTTATACCTCTACAAAAATGCGGGTATATTTCATCTAAGATCACCCTTCTGTGTCTCTTCCCCATTTGTATAAACTGTGGATAGTGGAGTTGGGTAGTCATATATGAGGCAACAATACTGAAACAATTAACTTTGAATAAGATTTATTTTTAAATTCGAACAATGGTATTATTTAAATTTGCATACCTTTAGAATGTTATTTTATCAAGAGAATATTTCTCTATGTTCGATATCTTAGTAAGCTTTTCTTTTTCATTGCTAAGTATTGTTAGTTAGTTGTAAAATTATCTGTTAGTCAAAGAAATTTTAAAATTAAACTATCTCTTTAATAAATTTCTAGGATAGATAAATCATGCAGACTACGGTGGGCAGGTCATGCAGCGTGAATGGGGAAATCTAGAACCGTGCTGAGGGTATTGATTGGTAAACGCAATAGGAAGAGATAATTAAGAAGACCTAGACGCAGATGGGAGGATAAAATTAGAATGGACAAGAAAGAGATAGGGTGTAATGAGGTGGACTGGATAGAATTAACTCAAGATAGAGATAGGTGGCGTACTTTTCTAAGTGTGGCAATGAACTTTTAGAGTTCCTAAAGCCTAGAGTAAGTAAGGTATTGCTACGCGCATAAACGGATATCAGCTAACACACTCACTTTCGTGGCCAGCCTGTATACGACTGTAATGGCTTCGCAAATGAAATGAGGTCGACCTGGAATGAATGTTTATTTGTCCAATCTATAGTTTTGTAGTGATCGTATAGTGGCTGCGTTGTTGGTTAAAATAATAAAACTTCATTTATTTAAATTCTTATTTATTATTCACTTGCACCAATTCTTTTTCTAATATGTTACATTAATTAACGAAATCATATATTTAAATTACTATTTATTATATTGGTTGGCTTCTAGTATTTTACTTGATATACGTCACACATCTTGGTTAGTGTGAGAGTGGGTGGCCGTCGACAGATTTAAGATAAGTTAAATATCAGTAGCTTTAGCCGTGATGTAATATAACTACTATTAACTATCACGCCTGATTCTTTTTTATTATAATAATTAGATCCATGGTGTTTAACCGAGCGTCTAACACGAATTGTCGTTAAATGATTGGCAAAACATGACTCCCAAGGGTTGACCCGGGAGCGTCCTTGGCCCAAGCCCTTTGAGACAAGGGTAACAAGTCTCCTAATCGACTCAATTGATTTTTTTTAAATATCAGGAAAACACTCCAGTTGGTCCTCAAGACCCAACATGGACGAACCAAACTGTCCGCCGGACCTTTAGCGGTCCTATACAAGGGAAGAGAACCACACACTTAACAGCTTTTAGGAAGCTATTGTTGTACCGGCGGCGACTCTCACATTATTCCTTAATACCTGGCTAGCAGTTTATTAACCTTGCAATATCCCCCTTTACTGCCAGCAAGGTTGCTAAACACCTATTTTTTTCTAACGTGGGAATAAAGAATTGCAGCAGTATATAAGGACATTGGGATGGAGTGGGCTTTTAGGAACAACCTTATCATTCGCCTTATGGGAGTAGCGATATAACTTGCCACAATGTGAGTGTAATTAAATATCAGGCTCATCTGGTTTGATTTTCTGGTTACGGGGAGGTCAGGGCTCAATTCCTGTCCTGGTGTAATGAGTATGGTTAGCCCTAGATGCTTTACCACCCTCACTCTATACAAACGAAAGTAATTTTGCAATAAATTCTACCATTCTCATCCAAGCCCAATTAGTGTAAATATGTTAATAGCCTTAACGAGTAGTAAGACTCGGTGATAACAAAAATGTAAGTTATGATAACCCAAAAGGGAACATATTAGGAGTGAGACTGGTTAGCACTTATTTTGTTTACCACCCACAGGTAAAGTGTCAGGTACATTATCCTTGCGGACAGCCCTGAATATTTTTCAAGGTTTAAAAAATATACCCTTCGCCTTGGCAGAAAACTCCGCAACACTTTAGCTGGGTGAGTAACTATCCTAACCCCACGAAAAAAATCCTTCCTCCCCTCCTTGCCTTTGATTGTAAAACACCCCTTCCCAAAAAGACCCATGTGCTATGTTACTGTCGTTTCAAAGTGTGATTAATGACTCTTGCAACAATGGTTTACCCCCTCCCCCTCACCCACACCCACACAGAACACACAACCCCTCCCGGCAATCCTCCCTCTTTTAACAACAGGACAATGCTTTATTGGCCAACAATAGGACCGACACGCTACCGCTAAATCGGCCGCTATTGGACTGTTACGAAGCGCAAAATTGGGCCATGCGACGCCTGCATCCACCTATTCATGCTCTGACGTGTGTATGTGTGTGTGACTGAATTACCTCCCCCTCCTTTCTCCTAGGTGGGGAGTGTGTATATTAGCAAGATATCTGTCCCCCTCTTTCTTTCCTCTTGGTTGCGGATCAACACCCCCTACCCCCACTCCTGTCACCCTTTAAAAACCCAGCCTCAACTGTGCTGAGCGTAGGCAATCGGCCCGCGGCAAGAAATTAAATCGCTAAATCGATGAAGACCAGTGTCGTCGCTTAACTCAACGATGGCTTTGACAGACTGTTGTCATCAGACTGAGAACTTGGGGAAGAGTTGGTAGTCTGTTGGTGGTGCGAGTCTTAGTGCCCGTCAGGACTAGACGCTAATTACGTTAACCGAGGTAACGACGCACGATGAAAAGGTTAAATCACAAGTATTTGAATCATCATTCTCCTAGTGGGAGGGAGAAAAATCATTAATTTAGTGGACTCGCATCGGTGGTTGAATGGTCTCTGGCATCACTCTCGTGATAGACTGGACTACCGATGACGAAGAGTTCGGAGATCGAATCCCGGTTGGGTTTAATGAGGGTGGTTTTTCATAAATGGTTTTCCACTCTCCCTCAATGAAAATTTGGGTACACTACCTCTTTTGCTACAGACTTACTACACCATAACACATTAGCGTAATTAGTAAATATGCGTATAGCCCGAACGGGTAATAAGAGGCTGTACTAGAAAATTAAAGTGGTGAGGTATTCTAGTTTGCAGTGTTGCCACTGTCAACAGTTTAAATTGAGAAGAAATATATATATATATATATATATATTTAAAAGAGACAGTCAAATCATAAAAATGGAATGAAGTATGTTCTCATTCTTGATAATCACAAAATGATACGCATAAGATAAAATCATTTACACAAACTAGACTGGAACACAATACCTGTTTGAAATTATGGACTGTACGTATGTACTGTTCAGTACATGCGTGACCTTCTGCAAAGTACAGTGAGACGCACAATAACAAATAGTATCTCATCATTCGGGATTGCTGTTACATTGTACAGGTGTGACAACCGTTGAGAACAATAAAGTAATTTCCTCGCTGCTTGCATTTCAATTGATGTCCAGAAAAGCCGATAGTCTTAGATCCGTTTCTCAACACTGATTATAAATAAACAGTAACTTGATTATTATTTATTGACAAACAATTACCAATCTTTATTATGGTTTAGTGAAACCTTGTCTACTTTTATATTTGCAAAAAAAGATTATCAGGCCCTATTATTCACTTAGCACTGGTTTGTTATTTGATATAAATGGGTATATGAGCAAAGTGAATCATTTTCTGTATTTTATGATTGATTGCAAACAAATAAGCGTTTTTTTAATTAGTCACATAACGTAAGAAAATAATTGTCTTAAAAATTCCACGTGCTAATTTGTACATATTAGTCTAAAAAGAATGTGTATGTATTATTTGCTGAAGATAGTCTAGGTTGGCGGACCTATCGCACGCAAATTTTTATGAAGTTTCAAGTTGTTTTCTTTAAACGACCAACCTTTTTACACTATAAAGTCGGAGGGATGAATGGCTATAATTTCTTCAAAAATATTTTGTGAATGAATAAACTGTTTTAACATTTCAGAAGTGTTTCCTAATTAGGCTTCCAAGGAATCGTTTCTATTAGTTTGCTAATGATATCCCAGACAAGAAATAGCTCCAATATCCGTAGTAACACTTTTAATTTTTACATATGTATTTGGTTTTAAAACAATGATTTCAATTTCAATTTCCTTTCTCAACGTGCTCACAATCAGTCGCAAGATCTATAAAAGGGTATCAGTGAAAGATACGTAAGAACTTGAGAAGAGAAGAAAATATAAATTACATAGGAAAACAATAATTAGCCTATAACTAAACAATTTAAACTAGTAATTTGAGAACTTAAGTTGAAACAGTGAGGTCTGAGATATGATAATTAAAGTAAAAAAAGTGTATAAAACCCCGCTTCGTTGGCCGTATGGTCTAAGGCGCTACTCTCTCAATAGACTAGACTACCGATGATGGGGAGATCGTGGTTCGATCACGGTCAGGTTTACTCAGGGTGGTCTTTCATAAATGGTTTCCTACTCTCAACGAAAATGTGGGTACACCTCCTATAAATTCAACATTCCTCATCCTTAACCCAGAAGTATTACTACATAAGCCTATAGTCCCAAATGGGTAATAAGATGCAGTGCTAAGAAATACTGTATGAAACAAATCTAAAATAAAATTAGGCCTATTTTTAAAATAGTTTAATGAAATTACATAATTTAAACAAAGTCCTTAATTTCTATGGAAGTTCCCTAATTAATTTGTTGAGTTTGGCTCTTCTTTTATGATAAAAGTTAAATTCTGCAAATATATCGTTTGTGCTACGAATACAATGGGCAATAGGGTAAGCTTGTAAGAGCTACGGAAAATAATTTTGGAATTCTAGAGGCCCGAGAAGGGACATGAATATCAACATGTTCAAAAGCATTTTTTTTTAAATGTGCTATTCAAAAGATTAAAACAAAAAGGGGATCACAATAAAGTATGCTCTAGAAGAGAGTATACAATAATAATAATACTATTAATCTCCTTCAATTTCCCTTATTATAGTGCTGGTCAACAGTCAAGAGACCTATGACAGGCCAGCAATGAAAAGTACACAAGTACCTCGCAAGCACGTAAGAAAATATGATAAACAATCATAGCTAATACTGATGAATAATAAAAGCATAAATATTTAAAAAGCAGTAACAATGAGCAAACAAATATTTCAGAATAATGTTAATTTATAGTTCGAGACAGAGCCTCTACGGGGTAAATTAGTTATAGGGAAGTTCCTTAAATAACTCTCTGAGTTTGGCTTTTATTTAATGATAAAAGTCGAATTCCACAAATCTAGAATTGGAGATATGGGTACAACGGTCTATAGGGCTAAACTTTTAAGGGATGTTAAGAGAAAATAATTTTGAATTACGAGAAGTTCAAGGAGGGACATAAATACACCTTCTGTACATGATCAAGGGTAAATTTACAAGAAATTATGCTATATATGGGAGATATTAAAAACCAAAACCATTGGTATTAAATTATTATTATTACTATTTCTCAGAAAATTATCGATAAATTTAACTCGTATTCTAAAAAAGGTAGACATATTAGTTTGGGTGGGTTTCACCTAAGTGAATTATTCTTTGATACAGTGTTAGTTAACATATAAAAAAAAACTTTCAATATACCCATATAGAATAAAATATTTTTTGAGATATATTAAATTTCACAAATAAATCATGCGTAAACTACTCTTACTTTAGAGCTAAAATTAAAATTACAAGTTCATATCGAGGTATGACCATATTATATTACTTATAAAAAGTTTGGAATAAGCAAATAAAACCATTTAGACTTTAGCCCTAGGTAGATGCAGACATAATACACGCCAGATTGAAAATAACTTTTTAAAGTCCGGCTGTTTACTAACAAATTCAATAATATTTAATTTATATGAAGTATTTAACGTGCACTTTCTGAAGCAACTGATTATCTCCACATGATAATTTCTATGAGCTAATGCTAAAGGGCCTAACAATTTTGCCTGGATACGTATTTTCACATAACTTAAAGGGTTCTTTTACAGGCCACAATTGACATGGGACCGACGGCTTTACCTCCCCTCTAAAGGAGTATGTGCTACGGATTTGTACCGCTGAAGATAAATCCATCTACCAAAACTGGGTTTGAACCCACGAAAATCGGGTCCTGAGTCGAGTACTCCACCCCAAAACCACCGAGGTCAATCATATCCTTGAGGTATAAAATGTTCATTATTAGAATACTTTATTTAACTTATATATTATAGAACTCTAAATAATTTTATGCCACTTAAACAAATACAGCAGTAATAGTTTTTTTCTAAGTGGAGGGATTTTTACAATTAGTATTAATTTAGTTAATCTAATTATGAATTATGAACTAGTTCTTGATGAAACACCTATATTTGATGGTGATGGCAATTTGTGAGATAAAGGATGGTTGGAATAATTGTGAATGATACAATCAATATGGGTGGTTTTTTTATAAATTTTGTATTCAAATTTATAGTTTTTATAATTCATGATATTTAAATCCAGGTACTCAATGTTATTATTTTGTTCATGTTCAATTGTGAATTTTAGTTCGGGATGGATATAGTTTAGAATTTAATTGCTGTTGATGATAGTATGATCAAGAATATTGTAATAAAGTATAAGGCTGTCATCAACTTATCTACAATAGAATTGTATGTTTATATATTTGTTTAAACGTTTGATAATTTTAGAGTCATAAGTTTGCATAAAAATTTCAGAAATTAAACAGGAAATGGGTGAACCCATTACAAGACCATCTTTCTGAGAGTAGAATTTATTATTAAATTGAAAATAATTTTAATTTGATGTGGTTTCATGTAGCTTGTTAATTGTCTCTGATATATATTTCATATAAAACCGTAAAATTTCACTCCAATAGTATGAATTAAAATAAACCATCTTTAATACAAATAAGACTTGAAGACGGTGAAAAATCACCGACACATGTCGTTGTCATAGAAAAAAATCTAAAACGTATATAAAATAAGGAAAAGGTAATAAAAATCAACTATTATTACTCCTTACCAAATAAACATGAACATTATTAGAAATCTAGTTAAATAGTTAAAGGTTTTCCTTCACTCTATGATAATATTAGCGTTAAACATATTTACGGAATTAAGGTATGTGTTAAGTTACATATGTACTGTAAATAATTATTATGGTTAAGCAATTTGAGCATTTACTGATCCTTAAACTGACGCGTCTCTTACACCCACAGAGACATTCGATAGAGCTTAGAAACCCGCTAATAGAAGTGTCAGTGTTTCAGTAGCAAGTGATCCCTACATCCTAAGAATGGGAGCGAGCGTCCCAAGACGTTGTAGGGATCAACTCGTATGCTAATAATATGCAAATGTAGACTTAAACGTAGAGTAACAGCCAAATGAAAGAACCGAGCAGGAAATAAAAGCGTGGAGAGAGAAGTTCTTTAGGTCTAAACTTCTCTTTCCCTCCTATGTTGTTACCATCGTTATTGTTGGACATCAACTAAGGACTTTTCCTTTGGAAAAATAAATGTTCACTAAAAATAACACACATTATAATTTATGTTTCTAATGCAATGTGAACATATTTGAGGTGTGCCAAATAAAAATATTAAGTTTGTGTATCATTAACTATTTACGGAATATAAACGTATTTTATTACTTCTATCTCTTTTTATTTATTCTATCACCACGTCCTAATACTGCTTCAGGTTACACACATATATAATACTTACTCTAATGAAGTATGGATGAGCAAGGAAGCATTTTAGAGGTAATCTACCAACATTTTTGTGGAAGGAGAGTGGGAAACTGTTTAATAAATATCACCTTCAGTAGATTCGACCGGGATTCGAATCCCAATCTCCTAGACATCAGCAGACCAGTCTAACGCAAGAGTGATACCTTAGACCAATCGCCGACTGATTATGAATTGAAAGTAAATACCAATTTGAGTTAAAGTGTTGTAGTGTATATTTCTTATAATATTATACCTATTTACGAGATTAAGTTGAAATCTGATCAAACAGTGGCCTCAAAAACTAAACCACTGAAATATATAGCTATAACCTGTTCACAAATATGATCTTAGAATTTAGCTTAAAACATTATTATGATTGAATTGACTCATAATTATATGTGAGAAGATTTATATATAAAAAAAGTTTTGTCTAACATATTAAAACATTTTGCTCATACATGGACCCCCAATTTAGAACATAGTTATTGTACATACATTTTTTCTTGCTCTATTTAAAGTTCAGGTTTACATATTTTTTTGTTTATAATGGTAGCAAATGTCAAAATATTTACTTATACATTACAAAATCCTTAAATGTAAGTATAAAAAATTAAAACAGTTTTCTGAAATGACCTCAGATATAAATAGATCTCTATTTCCATTGCTATAATTTTTTCCCCTTAGCTTAGGGACACCTATGGTTTTGAGAGATTAAAATTTGGAGTAAAATTAAGAAGTGCATAGTACGAAACATTTATTATTATTCAGTAAAATTGGAAAATTTTGATTAACGATATCACACATAATATGAGGAGATTTTTTTTAATGAAAAAACTTATAAAAAGTTTTTCTAGCAAAATACAACATACACACATGACCACAAAATTATTTCGCTTATCTAAACTTTTAAATTAACAATTTAATTGAAATACTATAATAAAAGCAACTTTGATTGGTATTTTATTTGAAGTCAAAGCTATTTCAAAGTTTGTAATAACCAAAATCATACATCAATCGTTGCGTTTTATAAGAGGTCAAGCTCGATAGGACTAATTGGGAATTAATGCTGGCTGAGCGCATTGGGAGGGGTCTGTGATTTCATAATAATCTTTCTAAGCCAATGTGGATTCATTTCCTCCTAGCCACACACGCGCCTTATCCCAAACCGTTAGGGTATTTCGTTATTAAAACTGTCGTGAAACATAAAATCAACCAAATAGGCCTAACTGATTTGATGAGGAATGTAAGAATTCAGTTTTATTACATTAAATATCCCCTAAATACAAATTTAGAATAATAATGGTTTCACATAAATAATGATGTACTGTACCAATAAGTAGACTGTTTTCTTACGAAGTCTAAATTTTAATTTACTTTATTTGGACGGACATGTAATGAAATGTGTAGTTCATACAGTTATAAATGTCTAGATCAAGTTGTATCAATGATACTCTTAGGTTTATCAACAAATATTTTAACATTTAGTAACTCAATCGATTAAAGCTTACGGATCTGATTTTTATTGGAAATATACGCTTGGCTTAAATCTTAAGCAAAATTGTTCCTAAAGTTATCTGTTCTAAAAATACGCCTATAAAACGGTTAGTAAACAACTCCGCTATGATAATATATCCTTAAACCCGACATATAAGAGAGTATCTTATATCTAATATATGCATCATTGGCATTGACGATAAGATGCAAAACTTTATCAAACCTCTACATGTGCTCATAAGATAAACGTTTCTTTTGATGGTTCTTTTGTTAACAAAGTATTAATTGCATACTCACGTCTTTTTAGAGTTTGAGGTAATTTTAACATAACTTTAACTCTAATATTATACTAGCGATTGACAACTACCAGGCTACCACTGATTTTACTTCTCTAAAACAGTACAAACCAGTGAATGTTGGCATAGCAGTTTAAAACATTAGTCTAACTAGTAATGTTGTTCAATCTCATTGTTCAATAATTTCAAAATTTTCAAAGTTACTAAAACTTGTTTTGAGTAAGTATGAGGTGATAGCTAAGGTGGGGGAGGGGGGGAGCTAACCAATGTCACAAAAAGGTTATACGCGTAGTGTTTTTTTATCATTCACAAGCTAAAAGTGTCGGAACAAGACGTATTCGATAAACCCGCTTCGGTGGCTGCATGGTCTAACGTACTACTCTCGTGTTAGACTAGACTGCCGGAGATGGGGAGATGGGTGTTCGATCCCAGTCGGATGCACTGAGGGTGGTTTTTCCTAGTTGGTTTTCCACTCTCCTTCCACGAAAATGCTTGTGCACTTCATATAAATTAAACCATATTAATCCCTAAAACATTAGTGTAAATAATACATAGGCGTATAACCAAGCGGTTAGTAAGACGCGGTGCTAAAAAAAAGTGTTCATTAGGTCCACGCTAGATAACTATTAAATTATATTTATCATAGTAAAACAAATGTAATAGTGGTATAGTATTATCACATTTTTTAAAGATATTCTGTCATATGATGGGCCAATTCCGTTTGTTAATGAACTTCGACCGCCAATGTGCCCTGTCATCTGCCTTCTCCTTCCCCTCCCAGAATTGTCTTCTTCCCATCAAGTCATCCAATATTTGAATCCTCTTTCTTTCTCAGCTCCTCTTTCCCTCAATCTTCCCTTCTATGGCGTCGTGCAGAAGACAGTTCCTCCTAAGCACGTGTCTAATACAGTTTGCGTGTACCAAAGAATCACATCCAAACTATCACATAATGTATACTATAAATAAATTATAAATATATTCATTTAAATCAAAATATAACTTTCTAAAGTTAATATAAAAACCGAATATGATGGCTTAAGATCGAAATATTGAGAATCTAGACACACCATTATCATAAACTTTAAATATTTATGACTTTTAAAATATCAAAATATTCAATATAGATATAATGAATGATAAAAAATGTTTTGCCTTTACTCATGTTGCCTCACTGTAATAATATGAAAGTGGTAGTTTATATATAGGCCTAGTCTGTATGACTTTGTTTCCAGTACCGATTATAATATGAAAATAATAGTCAAATTTGTAAAAATAAATAACTATATAGGCCTATTTTTAATGGATTTTGACCACATTTGGAAGTCGCATTATTTTTGAAAATATTAATGGAATGCTATTGACAAACAAATCAATGAAATCATCTAACAAGTAACCTAACTTTTTTATTATTACTATTATTATTAGCACCGCGTCTTACTACCCTTTCGGGTTATACGCACTTACGCTAATGTGTAATGGTAGGGTACTTGTCAGAGGTGAAGGAATGGTTTGGTAATCAGATAAATCTTTGCCGGGACCGAGGATCGAACCCCGGCCGCCAGCATAGAAGTCTGACACCTTACACTTAGACCACCAGGACACCCCATAACTTTATTAAACCTAAATGATTAAAATGTGTTTTATTCTTTATATTTATTCGGTTCATAGTTTTCGCTATTCATTAAAAAGAACACGGAAAAATGCTAGTTCATTACTACTAATAAATAATTTTACACCATTACCTTGCAAGTAATAATATAGGAAATTTTATAAGGCTATGCATACATTTTTTAAATTGGGTAAATATCAAAAAATTTAAAACTATCAAATTATTATTATTATTATTATTATTATAAGGTTTGTGTGTTGTAAACAAACCTTATTTGTAACAATCCTATTATATAAGAGTTTTGTTTTGTGTGTTAAGTTATCTAGTTTGTCATTAATAGTCATTATGGCTTACATCCACCCTCTGTACCAATAAGACTCGCCGAAATGGCGCTAGAAAAGGGTTTGTTATTTACAATGCCTGCATCATACGGTATCAGTCTTGCTAGGGGGACTACTGTACATTAAGATCCGAGAATACCTTCAGGGAAGACAGCGAAACAAAATGAAACAAAGCTAGTGGATTTAAACTTAAGACTCTAACTAAGACCCCTTTCAGTTATATAAGGCACTTTGATTAAACACTTCTTTATCCTTCTTTCCCCTACCAGTACATTGTTGCAAGATTTCCTTTGGAGACATTAACTTTGGTGAAAGACGAAGGTAATTTGGTGGAGACGTCTAACTTTGGGGAAATAAAGAAAAAAAAACTAAGATTACACTTTCAAAGTCTAGGAACAATATTGGCTGTCCTATGATGAACCACCAAACAAAACTATTTATTAAATTACTTATTAGTTTGTTTACATATCTTCTGATACATTTGTAATATTTGAAAATCATGTCTAATATGAAATTATAGCATTATATTATATTCATAAATTTGTAACGAGTACTGTACAGTTAAAACATAAAATTATTATTTTAAAAATATAAATTTTTCAACAAATAATAAAAATAGTTAAGTGAATTAAAAAGTTATTAGTATTACTTATAAAGTTATTAAAAATCTATTTAATTTATTTAACAGTGAATAATGTTTTCGTGAGCTTTATCCATTGTAATTGAAATATATTTTGTTTAAATTTAAATTATATATATTAAAATGTTTATTATAATAAGGATTATCCTTGATTAAATTTTGACTGAAATATTTAATGTTATAAAAATTACAATTATGTTATTTATTAGTGATTAAACTTTTCCATTTGAAAAAGTTAAAGGCAGCAAAGAACAAACAAAAAGATCTGGTTGAAAAATAGAGTCCAAACTTTTATAGCGTACTCGATAAGATACAAAAAAAAAATTAAAAATATATGAAAATTATATATTACTGAATGTAATATATATTTTAAAACCATATAAAGTAAAAAAATACAAATTTATCTTATAAGTATAATATTTTTATAGCTTAATCATGTATGTGAACTTTTGATTAATAACGAACAATGTATTATAAGGGAGCAGTAAATTTTATTACATTAATTAACAGCGCAATTATCATCTTTAATTTATACGGCTATATAAAATAAACTTAAAGTAGAAAATATGTACTGTACGTACGTTATTTATGTTTGATTCCCAGAAATCCTAAAATTGTCCTGAACATATTTACATGAGAGGGCCAACATAAAATAATAGTAGTTTTGTTTTGATTCCAATAGTAACCAAATCAGTATTCAACACCTTAGCTCAGTCGGTAGCGTAACTGCCTAGTGAATCAATGGTCTCGGGTTCGATTCCCTGCATGGTCGAAAAAAATGTAATTGGTGAAATATTGGTTTACACTTTTATATTGATAAATTAATGGTCGGGGATTAGATGTTGTGCCTGTCCTAGTCTTAAGTTAGATTATGAAGCTACGACAGACCTAGCAAGCCGGTTGTGGAAAATATATGGCTTAAATTAAAAATTGACCCAGGCCACAGGCAGGAAACTGTAATGGGTGTAAACTAAATTAACCAAATTAGAGATATAGTCACGTCCCCTTGTTAATTAATGTGTAATGGTTAGTTTTTATAACATATATATATATTAAAATATTCAATGTCTTAAATATTATAAATATTTACTAAACAAAGTGCAATGCTCATCTAGTTTGGTTTGCTGAAACAGGGAGGTAAGAGTCCAAGCTGGGTTTACTGACCCCCTCCCCCAAATACTTTCCCAGTCTCTTACCATGCCCTATCCTGTTATTGTGACTAAATTTGGATAGCTCGTATAGGTATAAATACGTGTTTCATAAAGGAATATTTTGTTCACTGAATACTTTCACATTCTTTCTTTGGTGGAAATAGGATAATTTTCTAATACATATTTGCAGTTATAATATATTCCTACAATTAGAATACTTTTTAAATATTATATTATATTTAGAAATATTTATTTGAATTTTAATTAAATAAATTATGATTTTTTTGTGTATTATTTTCATTAATTAAGATATTGAAAAACAGATAATACCACAATATTTTACAGATTCACAAAAAAAAAAAAAATAGATCGATTTTAAGGCTATATTTACTAATATTATTTTATTAAAAGCAAGTTTAGAACAATAGAATATTGTATTTAAAATTTTGTTAGCATTAGTTGTGCATTGAATATTTGTATTTCAAACGGGAACATTTATTCTCCTTTCAAAGGCCTCGACCAACCTCCATGAAGCCGCACAGGATAGATGTCTTCTACGCAAGCTCGTCGGACCTCTCTAAAAGTAAGTCTGCCAACGAGACTTAATTACCCCAAAGCTTTTGAAATGAAACCCAGTGACTGCACACTAATTACGTCTCGGGAATGTGTGTAAAGCAGCGTTGCGTCTCTGTTACTCAAAGGAAGTGTGCTCTTGGATCTTTGTGCTTGTGTATGTGTATGTGTGTGTGTGTGTGTGTGTGTGTGTGTACAGCACGCGATATTGCAGTTTCCGGGCTCTGAACTTACTAATCAAAGCAAAAGACGATAGAGTTCAAAGGCAAAATGTCGTTAACACCAACTTATGTTTGAACGTAGATGAGAAAGAGAGTCAGGGAGAAGCAAAGAGAAACCGATGTAAACAAGTGATAAGACTTATCAAAACAAGACTTTCCAAAAGTTCCATCAGGACTACGAGCTAGGAATATTTCAGGGTTGGGATTGAAAGGGTTTTTAAGTAGCGTATGTAAAGTAATGGTTAATTGAAAAATGACTATAAAAATTGGATCAGATGTCCGCAAAGTACTGGAGTAGCTAGGTACTTTCCTTTATCTCAACATTTACAACTCATTTTTTCATGTTATTTATTCAAGGGTTTTAAAGTGATCCCTCTGCTAAATTATGATGTGATATTCTGACTACACAACTTATAAACTAACCTAAATTTAAGATAGAAACATCATTCAGCCCCGGCTGTCAATTCCTCACTTTGAAAGGGGAAAACCACTTCTCATCAATGATAAATTTTTTTCCATGACAGGAATCAAGATCGGGAACCCTAGCTCAGTAGATAGACATGTTACCGACTGAGCTAAGGTAGCGGATATTTACAACTCACTTGTGACAAGTCTTACATTTGGTACTGATCATATTCTACATTCGGATTCTGACAGTATATGTTAATCTATCAGAATAATCAAATAATAGGTTTTACTATAGAGATGTTAAAAATATTTTAATAGGTTTATATAGATGTTAGCGATTTGTTTTTAATAATAGATTTATAATAAATTTGGTTATTTAATTATTTTTCACACAAAATTTATAAGCATTGAAAAAATATCAGGGCCTCTATAATTTCATTCAAATAAAACTGGATCTTTTGGATTAAGTTGTCAAGCTATAGACGATGAGCTTGATTCCTATGTCCGGTTGTAATTTTATAAATAGAGCTAAACAATATCAATTTTGGAAAAGGCTCACAATCAGAACCAAACATGAATTTCAATCGAGTGTTTACTTGAGTAATATATTACACGCTTAACAATTGAGCCAATTTAAGCATTTAATGAGCATTAGGTCTATGTTTAATTAATGAGTAATTTTTTTGTCAGCATCGTACCTTACGACTTGTTCAGGTTATACGCATACATACTAATTGCGTTGATGAGTTAAGTATGAGTAAGGTTGGATTTAGATTAAGTGTACCCGCATTTGCATGTAAAGAAAGTGGAAACCCATTCTTGGAAAAACTACCCTCAATACACCAAACGAAGATTCAAACCCCGATCACCTTGTAATCGTAAGTCTAGATTAACATGAGAGTGACACCTTATACCATGCAACCACTGAAGCAGGTAAGTATTTTCTTCTTTTTAAATAAGTTACAATCCTGTCGTAAGACTATCCGCTTTTATTTTTGATGATGGGGTAGGGATGAGGTAAGTAGAATTTATAGGTGATTTATCCACATTAGCGTAGAGGTAGAGGTTGAAACCTTTTAGGTAAAACTACCATCATTATATCTAGCCGGGATTTGAACCTTCAACTCTCCATGAGCAGAAAAAAAAATTGATGAGGTTAATATCTAGCCCTCTTTCCCAATGATGTGGGTAATTAATACATAATAGGTGTATGTATATTTCAGATATGTATAGCTGCTAGAACATTTTTGTTAAGACGCCGATACATAATACACTCACTGGAGTTCTATAAGGTAGAGTCTATCAAATGATATTGTAGCCATTGGGGCATTAATTATCTTGATTAAATAAGGATATTTAATTTCCTCATATATTTAGTTAATTAGCGTTCGATAGGTGTGAATTGTATCTTCTGGAATATTTCCTTAACTGATTCAACTGAATAAGTAGTAGCACTATTCTTGTTTCCGGAAGTCCAATGTAGTTTTAAAAAAAATGTAGCTCTAGCATTTGGTGCATTCGTCAGAGTTTAATTGGATCTTTAAGAATCTGAATATACCCTAAAACACAAAGCTCCAATAGAGGTAAAAATAAAAGGTCCCAAATAAAACACAAATATTCTAAATATAAGTATCAATAGTTTAGATAATTATATTACATACATCCAACATACTATATGTAATATATTTAATTATATTTATTAATTATATAAATAACCCTTATACTGCCTAAAGAGCAAGTATTCAAGCATCTTATTTAAATATGCTAGTGAATTTTAATACCAAATAATGTTGGGATTCTATTCCTGGTTGGGTGTAAGATAAGTCATCTTTATCAAAAAGCTAATAGTAGTGGCGAGGCCTTACCTTTTAGAAAGTTTTACCAGAAACTTACACTATAATATACCCATTACCCTTATTTAAAAAAGTATCTTCTTTTTTACTTCTATCTATTTCGTAAAACACAAAATGATTCCACCCAACACAAATATAATACAGAAGATTAGGGGGACTGAGTCTAATTGTTACAATTTTCAAACTTAATTTTTTTTAAACGATCTGAATAACATACAATTTTTTTAAATAAATAGTACAACAAAATCGCACACACTTTTTTATATTGTGTGTTTGAATACATTTTAAACCAAATATCTAAATACCAATTTTTAATAAATTTAAATTCTAAAAATAAATTATTTGTAAACTATCCTGAAATTATTTGTTTTGTAAAAATAAAAGTGTATGCTTATATATAATGAAAAAACTATTACAAGATTTCAATTTCGAATCAATTTTCAAGGTCAATGTCAAGATATTAAAATTTTCTATTATATTGTCGTAAGTCAACTAACCTTAAATTCATTTATTTTGTTTGGATATAGGTACACTAAATTATTTATGATA
This sequence comes from Timema poppense, assembly GCA_902141375.1. Lineage (NCBI taxonomy): Eukaryota > Metazoa > Arthropoda > Insecta > Phasmatodea > Timematidae > Timema > Timema poppense. The sequence continues at coordinate 26,828 of CABFOV010000147.1, forward strand.
ATATAAAATAGTCCCCGATACTAATTTCAAAACAAATAACTAAAGCCATTTTTTTTTAAATATTCAAACTAATAAAAAAAACATCAGTAAGCTACCCAAAGCCGAATAACCCCCCACCCCCACCCCCCCACAAAAAACAAACAAATATTATATACATCTTAATATTTTATGTTCATGTCAAACCCTGGCCAGGTATACATTTAAAGAAAAATCGTTATAGTCATTTTCAAAAAGCCTTCATCAGCAAACAAAACTTTATCGAATTTCTACCCGAAACCAAGTAAACAGTGTTATTTGTCATATCAAACACTGCCAAGATACACTTTTGGAATCAAATCATTAGCGCCATTTTAAAAATATTTCCAGTTTATGAAATACAATCCTCATTAAACAAGATCCGCTCTTGAGTGTGAAATATACACTCGTTGGGTGGTCCTACAAAATCCTATCCTGTTGAGAGTGTTCGATTCCCAAATTAATGTGGATCTATGCAGTCTCATAAAATTGATTAAGTAAGTATATAAGCCAATAAATAATGGCCATAATCAAGTGACATTTAGTATTAACTTGAAAAATGAGGTGGAACAATTTCGGTTGAGCTGTTCATCTCGAAAATGGAAAATGTGTATATTTTACAACAAATATTTCACTGACGTCACTAACAGCCAATGCGACTTCTAACTGTGCGCTTACTTACAATGAGGCTGCTTCATAAAATGCTTGGAAAATTAAGAAATTCCAGTGTGAAAAACAAGGTGTTTTTGTTTAAGGTACCTCCAAAGTAATGAAGGTGATTCCCTTAGCAGGGTATATAACGTACTCCCGAATAACACAGTGTGTTATTATGTGAGAATGTGACTATGTCATCAAATGTATAATATAATTTGAAAACTTACGTACCGTGGACAATCTAACCCACGTATCCCACCAATTATTTTGCAATGCACTGGGACAATTAGAGGAGGACTCACACTGGAGCAGTACTTTAGCAAAAGCCAATTTTTGTCGCTCGTCTTCATCATGCAAATATTTGTCCGTCATCATATTAATATTTCTCACGTAACAAATCCTCTTGCACTTTGAATCGCCCACAGGGAAATCATGTAAGAATATATTAAAGAGGGAATCAGAACGGAGCAATTAATATACAATTTGAAGTTCAATTAAGATATATGAATGCAGGTTCTAGTGAACGCAACCAAATTGTTAGATATCTCTCAGATAAGAGACTGAAGGACTTGAGTTTTATTCTACCCTACAATTTATAAGGATTTATATTATATAGAGACTATTTAAGAAAGACCACAAACGACCGGCCGTTTCTATTAAAATTGTTGAATATAAACAAGCCTATATTGAACCCAGAACAGCTTTCCCTATATATTAAAAAGAGTTTAAGAGCCATTAGGAAAATTGTTCTTTTAAGATATGCCCGAAAGTGAAGGAAATGCTTTTATAATTAGTTTATGATTTGCTAATTTCAGGTTTGAGATATATGTTACCCTTTCATAGCTTTGGCTATTTGATTCTTTTCTACCGGTAATTCCAAGAGTCACCAGAGCTGACGATATCAACACGTGCCTGAACATATTATATATATGCCCAGTCGTTGTGAAACTTTCCCTGCAAACAAACATTCGCATCAGCCTGTGCGAAGACAAAAACTAGACACATTTGCCGATACAATGCTGAGACTTGGCAATAGAGTATTCACTGATCAGAGCAGTGTGTACTTGAATAACTCCCAGATATTCGTCAATATCAAGGATATCCAGGAACTAGTTCATTTTATTCATCCCGATATACGTCTTCTGCAAAACAAGACACTTTTGTTGTTCCAGGATCCAGCTATTCTATTTACAAAAAATGAATCGGCTGGTAAAATTAATGATTGTATTTAGACTAGCTCAAGGTGCCATCGCACAGGTACATGTCCATAGGAACTAACCTCACTAGTTTTATGTTCCTTTAGTCCATTTGGTTTACCCATCCAAGATCTTCAATTAAGATTTGAGCATCCTTCATTTTCTGCGTAATTTGAACCCACTTAAACAGAGTAATGGGATCAGCTTACAGGTAAAAAACTTTATCATATAGGTGATTGTTATGACAAGGTGCACTACGAGAGAATGGGTCTTTATACCAAAAATACCTATGATCTATCAGACCTGCCCTTCCAATTTGAATCCATGCAGTTTCCTATTAAGGTTTGCCATACTATGACCAACAACATGGCGCAAGGACAAACCATGAAGGTGGTAGGCGTTGATCCCCTCGGTGTTTCTCACAAGGACAACTATATGCGAACTGTTCTCGTGTTAGTTCTTACAGCAACCTGTAAATGATCGCTCCTGGTGATAAAACCACTAACGCCGTTTAAAAATAGGCCTTGCCTTAAATTTTGTTACTAATTTTCCTTCAATTAAAACAAATATTTTGTGTGTCTAGTCTTATAAGATAAATAATTTCAATAAATTTAATCTTTTGATTCTAAAGATACATCATTATCAAATCAGACGTTTTCATCATGGTCATTATTTCCACCTAATACGTTGAGGGATTTCTTCTCCATGTTGGGAATTAAAAACACTGGGACTAGAGATGTTATTTTTTTAATGAACATGTTTTTGAAACTGATATTTACGCGAGCGAGGCTGCAGACAAAAGCTAGCAGATGATATAAAGCTATATAGATATATCACATTACATATGAAGTAGAATTTGGCAAAAATAATCATTTTTAAAAATTCAAACTTTTTGCAGTTATCACTGACAGATGCTGGTGTCCGGGATTCAATCCTCGGTCCCGGCAAAGATTTATCTGATTACCAAACCCTTCCTTCACCTCTGACAAGAACTCTTGTGAATGTGAGGAATGCCAGGTCTCCACCGTGGTTCGGATTCCACGTTAAACTGTAGGTCCTTCATTTCATCTCACATTCACCCTACCATTGCACATTAGCGTAAGTGCGTACAACCCGAACGGGTAGTAAGACGCGGTGCTAATAATAATAATAATAATAATAATAATATTAATCACTGACAGCATTTTACTATATTAGTAGTGTTATTATATGAGTATTGATCATATCTATAAAAAGTGACGGCCACATATCACAAGACTTGAAGTATGATTATATGAAAGTAGAACTAATTAGTTTTTTAGTTAGATAAGGTTCTTCATCTGAAAATTGTAATTATTGTAGCTATATAAAATTATATCGTTTGCGGGTTTGGGTTAAGTGGTATATCAGAATCTATTGGAAAAAAAATTGCGGTAAATGACACGTTTTCCCAATTTTCACTTCTTTTACTATTATTAAGTGATTAATATATTATAATAAGCTAGCTGTAGCTTAGCACTTGGTCACCAATTAAAATTTAATTGAGTATACACCTGATATATATTTTTCTGAATCTTAACAAATTTGGATCAAGTTCCAGGATTATTCTTTCAGTTTACCTAAAAGGAGGAAAGTAGTAAATAAATATGCGCCTTTCTTGTGATGTCTATTGCAGAAAGATGTTAGCTAAATCACTGTGACAGCATAAAAGGAATTGCTTATCAGTGAATTCATCTTTGTAATAAAATATACTTGTAAATGTTATTTTTGGTGCACCACGTCCTATTACCCGTCTCCGTAATATCCATATTTAGAAAATGGGATAGGAATTAGGAAGATAGAATTTAGAGCAAATTACACCTTAGCTTTCTCGGAGGAAGGGTAGGAAACCATTTAGGAATATCCATAATCTTAACACCCAACAAGGATTCGAGCCACAACCACACCATCATTGGCAATCAAGTACGTGGCCAGAAAAAGGTCTTGGAAATACAGCTGCCTGCCATATCAGCCAATTTTACCTAAAATGTATTTAAATCATTTATACATACAATTATACAAACTCACACATAATATTGACATAGATTCAACTTACATAACTTATTTAAATAAAATATCATAACCAAACTAAGTCAATATATTATAATGATAATTATTCTAGTTACAATGATGAAATCTCAATATTTCACAAACACATATAATTAGAAATAAAATTGTGTAGCTGGAACTCTCTGAAAGATATTTTTAATTTAAATATATTTTGTAATATGTATTTAATTTATTTTAAAATGTCGGACCTCAGCACATTATTATGTATTTACAAAAACACTTTTTTTCCACTTAAAAGTACTTCAAATTTCTTAAAAAATATATTCACGAAAGTAATGCCTTGGGTTTATTTTTTCTTGAAAAAGATATTTTTTACAATTAAAAATTCTAACTTAATTAAGAAACCATTATTGAATCTTGTGTGGTTGACAGGGTGGGAGATCTAAGAAGACTTGAAGCAAAGGCCCAAATATTACATTTTATAATGAATGCACCAGATGTTGCCATTTTCTTCCCTTCCTACTTTGAAAAAAGAGAAGAATAATAGAAAAAAACTCTTTTACATTTTGATGAGGTAACTAGATCCTGTTCCCTGCGGATTCGTCTAAAACTTCTTTGAAGGGATGGTAAGAAAAGAATTTAAAAATCATTGTATGAAGGTGATATTTTATTATGTACACTCAAATACAAAAAATATATATATATAAACCCGACTATTTAAATAAATCATATTAACTAGTGCAATTTTGGATATCGTATTTTTATGAATACAATATTATAAATGAATAGTTTCAGACAATGTTGTAGGTTAATGGCTTATTGAAATATAATCAATAAAATTACCTAATTTCAGTGTCGTGTCACAGAGAATTTCCAGGATAAACATACATTGTTAAAATGGTCCCTGTGTTCTCCCCTGCCATACCTGCTAATCATACATATTATCTGCTCTACACAACTCATATGGGAATATATTTTATTTTACATCTGGCCAATGAATATTTTGCTGAGTGATGAGATTACTCATAATTACAGTTTAACTAGATCTGCTTTCCCCAGAAACCCTCCACACCACGCTACTGCATGATGGCATTTATGTAAACCGATTTTTCTTTTCATCTGATCAATATTTTAGTCCTTGTTTTGAATTCCTGGAAAGACCACTTCATATGACTATGATTTTCTTTGGAACCACGTCTTGCTACCCGTTTGGGCCATACACCTATGTACTAATTACAGTCCTGGTTTAGGGATTAGGAAGATTTAATTGAGTTGAAGTACACCCGCATTTGCGTGGAAGGGGAGTGTAAAACCATTTAGGAAAAACCACCCTCAGTTCACCCGACTGGGATTGAATCCCGATCTCCCCCTCTTCGGCAGTCTAGTTCAACATGAAAATAGTGCTATGCTAATAGGATATGGATGAACAAAGGGGTAATATTGTATCTAAATTTGAGAAATAATCTTAATGCACCCAGCCATAATCCCCCAGAAAATCAGAATACATTAGTTTGAAATATAGACCACGTGACCATTAGTGTGGGTCCATTTCTAGTTGTTTAGGTATTGCAATTTGAAAATCATCCAGGAGACACTTAATGGGAAGATTACTTCTAGATATGACGTCATCAAAATTGTTGATGCACTATTAACTTTGTAAATACCTCAAGATTGCAATGTCTGTGATGGAATGAGAAACAGACAGATATAGTTTACTTGTATTTTAATGTTCGACTTCATTGATTTGTTTATTTAGGAAATCAAAGTGAACCATCTAGACGTTATAAATCATTGGCAATATCCTTAAGGTGGGAGTATAGAGATTATAATTTAAGGGAAGTATTTTTGCAGCTTTCTTATAAAAAAGGTTGGCCGAAAGATATCAAACAATTCTCCAGTATAAACGTAGAATTAATTTTCTTCACATGGTGACTTCAATATCTCTTGAATATCTGTCAAGGGTGTCCTGGAATTTAATGACACTTTCTCCCTTCATTTAAAATTTATCGTCTAATGCCACTATGCTCATGACAGATACTCAAGGACTGTTGATATCACCACGTAAATAAAATTAATCTCTATGTTTGTACTGGAGCAGTATTCGATTTATTAAACAAAAGATTTTTTTATAAGCTCTGCAAAAACTCGCGTTCCACCCGCCTCGGTGGCGTAGTTGGCTAACGCGCTAGTCGTGTTAAGCTCGACTGTTGAGGATGGGGAGATCGAGTTTCGAATCTCGGTCGGGTGAACTGGGGGTGGCTTTTCCTATATGGCTTTCCACTCTCCTTCCACGCAAATGGGGGTTCACTTCCTCTAATCTAACATTTTCAATTCCTAATCCATTAGCGTAGTTAGTAATTAAAGAATATAACCCGAACGGGTAGTAAGACGTGGTGCTAAATATTATTATTATTATTATTATTATTATTAACTCGCGCTCCTTACATTCCTATTTTAAAAACTGGCACCTAGTAGTAAACCCATATATATATATATATATATATAGTGTCAAAAATATCGTAGAATCTTCCTTAAATTATCACTCCATGCAATATGATGGATTTTACTAATCATACCCTGGGATTGAACCAGATATCCCTAAACAATGCCCATGGTTGGCGTTATTGGTCACACTGGAATTTGGATCCATCCCATCTTGCAGGAGTTGCTTTAGGGCACAGGTTATTAAACATGACCCATTTTCATAAGACAACATTATTATCGACATAGGGCAAGAATGGTTAATTTAAGTTTAGTTTTTAATAATCTAGTTTAAGTTTTTGAGAAGTTTTAGATAAAATGAAATATAGAAACATTGGACACATTTATTGCAAAAATTAATACATGCTGTCACGTTTAATTTCATTGATACAATTTTTATAATTTTTATATATGTAGATAACTGATAGAGACATTAACTTATCTTAGCTAATTATACGATTGATTATTAGAATCGTGTCCGTATAATCATGATAGAAGACATTTAATTCAGAAATAAATTTAAAAAAATATAGAATGAAAGATTATAGTGTGTTATAATTTTAGGAGCTCAATAGTAGTATTTTATTTACTCACGTTTGTCTATGTTTGCTGGGACCCCAAGAATCTTTTTATTACTAGGGGCCGTGAGCCACAATTTAAGTTCTTGTTTCTTAACGCAACGGTGCTGTACCTTTATTGTGCCATTGACGCTGTTAATATAGTCTGGTGAAGTGTATGGACTACTTATCAGAATAAAAAAAACTCCATAACGCCAGTCCGCAAGTGAGCTGTACTGAAGCTGTTTGCGAAGATAGTGCCAACATTTGCGGACAGAGGTTTTCATGTGTTCAGCATAATGGATATTCTCAGAATAACGTTTTAAATGCATATAATAGAATAGAAAGTATTACAAAGGAAAACAACTATATTTAAATACTTTCATCACAATATTAAGGACCCACTTCTGTGTTCGAGTGGTATAAGGCACCACTCTCACAATAGACTGGACTTTAGATGACGAGGAGAGTAGGGTTCAAATCTCAGTTGGCTGTACTGACGGTGTTTTTTCTAAATGTTTCCCACTCTATTTCCAATAAAATATGGGTACACCTCCTCCAACTCAGCCTTCCTCATCTCTAACACATTTGCGTGATTAGAAAACAAATTTCTGAAAAAAATTACAAATATGGCTCTTCATAAAAGAATTAAATAACGGGTAAATTTAAAATACAGGCAAGTGAGAGCTATAACATATTTCATCTATAAGACAAATCAGTGTGAAGGCTGCGGCTACCAACATTTCACAAACCCATGACATTTATTAACAAACCCCGTTACGGTCGTGTATCCCAGGTTTAAAATACCTTCTGTACAGGTGGGCACTATTTTTGATCCCTGAGGTCAAAAAACATCCCTGAATTGATTCGGTTCCTCCAGTAATGAGGCGTGACCTTTTATAAAGTATAATCAATACAAAGTAAAACACCACATTTGCTTACCTTAAAATTGTTAAACATAAATAGTCCCAGTGCATTTATTAAATATTATTAAAATATTAGATATTTCACTGATAAAAGAAAAGTATGATAAGGTAGGGATGAGGTAGGAAGCAATTTAAAGGTAATTTACTCGAATTTGCGGGAAAAGAGAATGCGAACATATTAAGGTAAATTACACCTGTAATACCATTCGGCCACTAAAGTAGATAAACTGTGGTAATACTTTCAAAACGTACGTGGGGTGTTCAACAAATACACCTACCAGTTCTTGTAAATAAGTAGAAATGTATTTCCACAAATAATAAAACATTAAAAGTTAGCCACATATTTACGATTTTTCTCCTCATATCTGTCACGTGCTTCCAGATGTTGACTATGCGTAGCAGTACGTAGGATGAGATCTAGAGTATTAGGTGGAAGAGATGTATAAAACAACGGGGCCAAGTTTAAATTGGATGTTTTGTTACGTATGAACGAATCTGTACGTTGGACACTGAATTGATAGTCTCTCCTCCACTAGTGCAGATTACAATGTGAAACGAGTTGGCCAATGATTCAATAAAACTGGCAGGTTAGCATGTGATATGTTGTCAAAACAATAAAAATGTCAATTGATACTGTTCATACTATCATCCATAACGTTCTTCCCTCTGCATAGTATAATCACAATGAGTGTCCCATTAACTTACCCCTAAGCATTGCAGTAGCAGGTTGGGATTCAGACTCTAGATCAGGATTGGCCAGACATTTTGTTCTATAGATCCACTCCAGAGAAGGAAAATCCTTTGCGATCTACTACATAATCATAGGCTTGTATTGTTTGTTTCATTGGTAGAAAGTTATAAATCAAATTCTGGGTTTTAATAGTAAAATTATATTGCATATAAAAACTTAGAGTCCTAACTCACATTGAAACTGAGTTTTTCATAAAACCACATATTAAATATAACTTCCCTGAAAGATAGTATTTTATCACTAAACACTTGAGTTTGAAGTTGATGCATGACACTTCATAATCTTAGTATAGTTTGTTGAATGAAAGTTCATAATTACTCTGTCATAAACGAAGGCAGGATTGTAAATGGTCATCAGTCAGTTTTGATATCTCGATTTTCTAATGTTGACTTAAGAAAAAACTGCAAACCCTCTCTTTCATTTTCTTTCTCTCAATATTTTTAAATCGATTGACCAGGTGATCGACCAAACAAACGGCCATGGTCTACCGGTAGATCGCGAGCGACTGTTTGGCCACCTCTGCTCTAAATCATCTCGTGTGGTACCAAAAGGATGTAAAGAGCTTTTGTCATCGTATTGTGGCAGAGGATAGGAGCTGTGTTCGATATTTACCCCGAGGAATCCAAGGTAATTTCCATTTAGTGAAAGCACATGATCTCTCCAACGAAATAAAGTTTAAGGTTGCCCTGTTACTACAAGTTTATTTGAGACATTGAATCGAATCAGATCTGTTATTTTTTGCAAGTGCCCCAGCCTCCCCAGAATAGATTTATTTTTTCTTGATGAACACGCCCATCTCCAGACTGCTAGATGACACAAACAATGATTAAGAATTCAGTTGGGAATACCTTGGCCATCACCCTTAAGCGGCCTGGCTATTAGTGATCTTCATTTGTTTATTGCATTAAATAAGGAGCTGGTATGTCAGTTTTTCAAAAACAATACAGAGGCTGAATATGTGTCATAGCTTCCATCGACACAGCTCTATGTTTATATATGAAACTTTCTAAAGGTTAGTTCAAATGTGTACATATGTCTGAATATTGAAAAAGACTACATCCAGATATAGAGTGAGGTGGGGAATAGTTTTAATGAATATATCATTTGTACATTGTTTTACAGGAAACTTATTTATTGTATATCCTTCGTGGATAGGCTTCAACTAAATAATAAAATCCAAACAAAAGGAAAACACTGTGCGCAATCTCAGATGTTATTTGCAAAATGTATTATAAACAATCTCAAGCTTATAAGATATATATAAATATATATATATATATATATATATATAT
>CABFOV010000147.1:41788-100049 GCA_902141375.1 Timema poppense
TATATTTATGTATGTATGTGTGTATGTGTGTGTGTGTGTGTGTGTGTGTGTGTGTGTGTGTGTGTGTGTGTGTGTGTGTGTGTGTGTGTGTGTACACATAATATAAGACTAATTTTCCGAACGTGGTAGCTTATAAACTATGTAGACTTAAGATACCCAGATCTGATGAAGGTGGGAGTAAAGGGAACTCAAGAAGAATTTAGTGTTTTTGTAGCTTTTTAGCAAAATACATTTTGGCCAAACTAAATAAAACATTTCCCCATTAAAAATAGGGTTTAATTCTCATCACATGATATCTCAACATTTCTTGAATTACTGTAAAGGAAGTCCTGGAATTTAATGACAACTTGTTTTTTTTAAATTTCTCATCTAATGCCACTATGCTCAAGACAAATATTGAAGAACTGTTGATTTCACTATGTGTAGAAAACTAAACTTTATTTTATACATTAGCAATATTTTATTTATTTTGGCCAAAAAAAGGTTTGGCCGTAAAAACTGCAAATAAAACTGGTCTTTTCTCGCGCACCCTTCCATCCCACCTTAGGTCCAACTGAAGTCTTCAAGTTTGGTGATGTGAAACCTGTAGCCTTTAAAGGGAATTCAGAGCGACATTAATTAGTAGTTCAATAAACTTATTAAAGTTATATCTATAAAAATCTATAAACTACAAGCCGAAGTACCCAGCGTTGTCCGAAGTAGCACAATGGATTATTAAGTTACCCGTGGCAACGCTTTTATTTGTTTCTAACAGACAGAAAAAAAAAATTGTATTTCTTACAACCGTGTTATTAATTAATTTAAATATTCAAATACAAATTTGAAAACTCTGACTTCAAGGTGCACATGTTCATGCACAAGTGCTACTAATTTTTGAATTGCAGTCCTTAGGGTGCGATAGATATAGCGTAACGCTCTTGATAAACACACACGCAGGTACAAAAACTCTTCATTTCATTAATATAGATTAGGATAAATTGAAAAAACTCATGTATGCTAAATGAGTGAGCGATATAATAAAGCCGATTTACTATAACGTTAAAGGGAAAAGAAATCATAATTGTGAATATTTGGTTCTATCGTTCTATCACAATGTCTCGAAGATATTGCTAAAGTCAAATAATCTAATGTTAATATAAACTTAAATAATGAATTATAATAACTTTTTCTGAAAAATCAATAAAAATTAAATTTTCTACATTATTATTTATTGATTCCAAGCAAACAATAAAGGTTAGAAGCTTACAAGCTTCAGATCAAACAAAGAACATTTTGTTCGGTTACTAATATCTTACTAATGACACACCAATGATCCCTAATAATAAACATATAGTTTTAAATAGTTAAATTGTTTATTATTTAATTTATTACTATAGAAATATCTGGATTGGGTAAAATTGTTTTCAAACATATCTTCGCAGCAAACCACGATAAAGTTTTTTTTTATTGTTCTGACGTTTTCTAACTTATTTAAGGTGATTCGACCAGCCAGCTTCTCCTAGAATGGATTGCTATAACATTTTGACAGGGAATTTTTAACATGGTTGAAAAGGGGGAGTGTTGTGTTGTGAAGGGGCTAGGGGGAGGGATAGGCAGGCGCAGTTGGAAGTAAGGCGAGAATGATAGCTCTTTGTTCCCAACAGTGTTGTCATAGAACTACCTCTTTTATTCCGCTAAGAAACTTCACTGATAGAAATAAATGTCACCACATGGCTCAACCGGGAGTTGTGGCTTGAGTTTGAATCCTGGCAACTAAGATTCATACAATATTAATAGTTTAAAATAACACACGTGTCACAAAGTATTTATTGTACCGAATACTACTAAGCCGATATTTATAAAATGTGTTTTTAGAAGAAGAAAATAAGTACCGGTATTACTAAGCAGTTTAATTAAATAATTTGAGTGATAAAAGTTTAAGGGCTCTTTTATTATTCTTTTAGCATCTAGTCTTACTATCCATTCGTGGTATACTTATATGTACTAATTACGTTAATTAGTTAGGAATTAGAAAAGCTGAATGTAGAGGAAGTGCACTCGCATTTTGTAGAGTGGGAAACAATGTATAATAAAACTAGCCTCAGCACACCCGATCGTAATCGAACCCCAATCTCTCTGTCACAATGGCCTGGTCTACGACGAGAGTGACGCCTTACAGACCATGTTGGTACCAGAACAAGTTTTAGATTTATTTAGTCATAGTAAAAAAAAGTATTACTTTTGTTTATAATTATAATAGTTAACAGAGCTCATGATGAGTCCCTTACAAACTGGTCGACAAGCTGTAAAAATGTTGGAATGCCACGTGCATAAGAAAGCAAAGTGATCGACAGCCAACTGGTTTACCAAATAAATAAAAATATTTCAAAGCTTGAGTGTGTCAATTGATCGGCACGTTTGGGACCATGTGATAAGATATACAACCATTCGACATGAGAGGACCTGCTGGTGTACAGCTCAAACTGGGAGTGAGAAGCTAAGGATAGGATAAGGATAGGCTAGTGGATATTTTTAGCACCGCGTCTTACTACTCGTTCAAGTTATACGCTAATTTTGTGGACTGAAATCATCATTAGTAAGGAATCAATTTTCTAAGTTTTTTTTTTTGGGTCAACCAGTTGGCTGTCAATTATTTTGTTTGTTTATGCATTTGTTCAACCAGTTGGTACAAGTCATGTCCTACTTGTGTCGGCCACTTGATCCACATTGCTCCTGCTGTAGATCACTTGTCTTTCTTCCCCTTTGTCCTCCCATGTCGGCCAGTTTGTGATTTATCAGTTTGCCTGCGCCAGTAACGAGGGTAGAGTCGTAATTCTCATCTTATTTGGTTTGCCAGTGACAGGGAGATCAAGGTTAGTATCGCAGCAGGATGTAATTAGGTGTTCAGTTATACCTCTACGCAATTGCTGAGACATTTTCTAAAAATATACCTTAACTTGACCTCCGCAATTAGTCAGGTGAAGTCCGACGCCTTAGCTCAGTCATTACCGTGTCCGCCTGCTGAGCTAAGGGTCTCGGATTCGATTCCCGGCAGGGTCGAAAAATTTATAATTTGTGAAATGTGGGTGTACCCTTTCATAGTGATGAGTCAATGGTTAGGGGCTGGGGGGTGTTGTGTTTGTACTTGATTTAAGAACATAGCGTAATTATTGCATAAACGTGTAAAACAAACGGGTAGTAAGACGCGGTGTTAAGTTAGGTGGATATCCCGGACGCGTGACAAGATGTGAAGTACTGTTATAGAAAATTACTATATATCATTACATTGTGACTTTTAGAAGGAGTGTTTATTTATGTTATGGTAAAAAAATAGTAAAAAATATTGATAGCTTCAGAAATCCCACAGTAATTCACAATTTTACATAAACCGCATGATATAGGGAACCAAGTTTATATACTAAAGATTAAAATAGTTACATACTCATTATCTTTACACGAGTGATTTTGAAAACCTATACCAAATTCAAAATATAAAAAATAATGACACTCACTCTATTTTGAAAAACTAAAAAACTAAAGGGCCTCTACTAAGTTTGCAAAGTCTAAATTCACGCATTTAAAACCATTTTATCAACAAACTGTTCTAAAACAGAATATTATTGTAATATTATAAATTTAGCTTATCCATTGCCTTCGTTTGACGTGTCACTCCTGAACCTGTCGTGGGTCGGAATGATTTGCCATAGATATAAAGTTAATGATTTTCTTCTTAATTAAATATATTTTGAGTGGATGAAAAATAATGCATACATCTCAACTTGTCCATATCCCTAGTTAGTTTTAGCTTACACTCACACTTGGTATTAGAATTATCGAGAATTTCAAAATGTCCTAGAATTTTAAAATATTTAACAGAGTAGCTAGCAATAAAAAATCAAGAATACACCCATTTAAGAAACATAAATATATTTCTATTCAATTTAAATTTGGTAAGAGTAATTATTATAATAGATTCACCAATGAGAATAAGGTATATTATAAAAGTTTAACAAACATATAAATAACATTAGTTTAAAAACAAACACTCTATTAAATTCTGTCAAAATTAGAATGTACCGGAAGAGATTATTTTAGAATTACAAGCTTAAATTTTTATAAAATGTAACTTGCTTAATTTCTTACGGCTAGCTGTAAAATTTATAGTTGGTTTTTATGTAAAATTAAAATGAAAATATCATAATACTTACATAATTAAAAAAGTTATTATTTTAAAAAATGTGACAAAGTTAAATTTGTAGAGTAAAAACACCGAAAACTACAGTAATAAAATATAAACAATAATATTAGGAACTAAAATACCAACCTAATAGGCCTACATGAATGTTATTATGGTTTCACAACCCTTTTAGAAATTTCGAATTGCTGTATTCTTTCTAAATACTTATAATATTTTGACTTTATGATTCTGAATAAATAATAATAGTAATAATAATAATAAATAGTCTAGTATAAATTTAATTAATAAAATAGGTAATAGTTTTTACAAAATATTGGTACAACAAACTCTTGGAGAAATATGTTGGTTTTCTCTCTCAAGAAATGTTTTAACTTAATTTATTTTATGGTGATCCTTGTAGTTGAGAGAAATTTCAAATAGGTTATCTTTTTTAATCCAATGATCATAATGTTTTTTGAACTCTCTCCACACAGTAAATCTATAATTATAAACAATCCATCCTGATATTTAAAAATATTGGTAGTAGCCCAGCTGAAGTATTGAATTTGAAACACTACTAACTCATATCCTCAAGTTTTTTATTTTTTCTGGAAGTCTGAGCTTCCATGATATAGGCAGTATCTTTGCATCTCATTTTTCGTCTTATTCGACTATCTATAATCTCAGGAGCTATACAATGTAAGTAAAATCTTTGTAGTTTGGGCAGTATCGTGTCATTCCATAGTTTTATATCTTTGAAAACTCTCTCAATATGAATACCATTTTCAGTATAAGCAATAAAATCACAGAATTTCCTCTCTGTAATGTTTAACTGCCCTTGTATTTGATAATAATACACATGACAGGTTTTCAACGTTAGTTGGTGACTTTTTAATTGCAAGCATTAAGCTTTTCATCCCATTCCTAATAGTCTTTAAAACTTCCATACTTCCATATAATACAGGCTTATTTAGTTTGTATATAATTATTAACATATACAAGGCGTTAAATACCTTCTCTTTGTTAAATATACATTTTCCTCTATCTACTGTATACAACTTATATAATTATTATGTAGTAGGCCTAATTGAGAATACGTAAATCTTAATTTTAAATATACTTTAAGCTATCTCTCCAGGACACGAACACAAATATTCTGGAACACATAAGAATTATGTAAAAATGTAAATACAAGATCAGATTTGTAATAACGTGTGCGTCGTAATAATATTTAGCTTTCAATTAGGGAAATTTAAGCGTTATTTGAAGTTGAAATCACTTTATTGTAGTATATTATTTGTGTATTTAACAACAATTATGAACCAGTGGTAACAAGGCCCCGGGACATCAAACAATAGCAGATTATGTACCACTGGTAACAAGGCCCCGGCACATCAAACAATAGCAGATTATGAACCAGTGGTAACAAAGCCCCGGGACATCAAACAATAGCAGATTATGTACCACTGGTAACAAGGCCCTGGGAGATCAAACAATAGCAGATTAAGAACCAGTGGTAGCAAGGCCCCGGGACATCAAACAATAGCAAATTATGAATCAATGGTAACAAGGCCTCGGGACATACAATAGAATATCATGAACCAGTGGTAACAAGGCCCCGGGAGATCAAACAATATCGGAGATCGTAAAATACCTAAAGAAATGCAGTACTCATGTGAAATTAGATTTTTTTATATCAATTTTAAGATTTGTATATACTGTTTAGTGTTCAATTTACAACCAGCAATAAAAGTTAAACGCATATATTTTTATAAATTCATGAAGTTATTGTAATATTCAGATAAGCAATAGGTTTAAAATCAAGACGCGTTTTGATGCACAAGCTAAGAGTTCCTTTGATACTTTGAGTTGAAGAACAAAACTAACACAGTAAAATATTATCAAAGTGCTGGAAGGAAATACAGACAAAATAAATGTCACAGTTTAGCACTCAAATAGTAAGACGTTGTGCTAAAAATAAACACTTTATGATGAGTCATAGTAGAGATGGCTCGATCCTTCCTTGTTCGGCTAGTCTGTGTTATTGGTAGGTACAGTCAAAGAAAGAAGTTTCAGGAAGTAGACATAACAAATTTACCTTTGCATTGATCAATTTGGTGTCAGAAATAAAATAAAAGAGTAGAATTAGTTTAATAAACCAAACAATTTTGAAATAACGACACTATGTACTATAAAAGAATATAAAATAGAAGTATCGGGGTATAAAACGAAAAGTACTTCTATAAGATTAAAAATTATGTAAATTTACAATTATTAAATATCTAATAGATTAAAAACTATATTTATTTAAGATCTTGTAACTACTTCATTGCCTACACTTCATATGAATGTCTAGCTAGAATAAATTTAATCCCTATGCATTAACTACTTTACCTTAAAATAAGCACGTAAAATGGATAAAATAGCAAGTTTGACTGCTTACTACTCGATAACTGTAATGATTTGAGATAATTGAATCAATATTTATAGCTTATATTTATACACTTATTAAAATAATGCAATACAATTTTGATGGTCGAATGACCTTAACTAAAGATTGTGTAGCACAAACAGGGGATCGTGGGCCGTACACAGCACACGGTGCCGATGTTGATGCCAGAATGCATGTACTGAAGCTTTCAGAAGGGATTCCCGTAAAAAAATTCAATCATGTACTGACACTACGGGTTACACTATTAGTTTAGCCACATCTTAAACTAATGAGTTGTTGAATATTGTAAATCATAACTAAATAAAATATCGTAGAAGGATTGCGAAACATTTCGGATGTGATCCTTTCTACAACACATATCTAAGTCTCGGGCCATATTCCTAAAAGAGACGTGCCATAGTGTATCCACAGTAGTTCTTAGGCACCAGTTCTGAAATTAATGCATCTGTCCATGTGGGTCTGCTTCAAGTACACTCCTGGTGTGACACGCATGGTCGAGGAATGGCTTGAGAAACTGCTTGTATAGTGTCACACGATTCTAAAAGACTGGAAGCTACACCTTAACAACAATGGGCCATAGCTACCCAAACCCTGCCTCAGTTTGGTTAGTATTTCTATAAAGTGTAGTCGTCAGATTATAATAGTGTACATCGTAAGCCTTAGGTACATAGAGCAGTCCAATAACCCAATATTGTGTCCAAATTAGAATTCCGGGGCATTCATACTTTCTATTTCGTGCGGATAAAACCACGATTCATTTTACTATGTTGATACTCATCCTCCAATTGGTCAACCACACCTCCGATATCTGCATATGTGTCTCAAGATACCTTCTCAAACGCAGTCCTCTTCACAACTCCAGTACAAGAGCCATGTCATCAACGTACAGTGTCCAACTAATATCTTGATACTTTGAAGGGTCGCTCACATATAGACTTAAGAGCGTGGGGCCAGCTCAGGACCCTTGAATCCCTCCATTACGGATGTGTCATAGTTCAGCTGTGGTGATCTCAAAGGTTGTGCAGAAGATTAGGTGGGATAGGTAGGTTAGGAAAACTATATCTTTGTAAAAGGAGAATTCAAATTAAAGGGGTTTGTAAAGGAGTCCTTAAGGGAAAACATGCTTTAAGGATTTTTCACGTCTAGTGAAAAAACACTAGTAATTTGGTATGTTGAAGTTCCTCGTAATCCACTTGACAAGTCGGACAAACTGGTGAGACGTATCATGTCTAACCTGAAATCCTGTTGTGCGGCGACCGTGGTGATATAGTACCTAGTTACCGTTCAAAGCTCTGTAGCGGGAAACTATACCCCCAGGCAAGACAAGTATGGCTACCTGTTAGCGAGCGGACACACTAGGTAACCCCTCCCCTCCCTTTTCAGAAAACCCTTGCACAGCCAGTAAGACGAGCCCCCCCACCCCCCAAAAAAAACACCCCAAGTGCGCAACAAGTAGACCAGCCCCGTAATCACTAACTTTTTCAAAAGAGTGCGCCAAAACAGAAGGACCAAACAAACATCAAATTATCCAAAAAAAGTTTAAATATTTAATTTTGTACATGTATATAAATATCCTCTTAAGATTTTTTTGTTCATTAAGCATTGGTTTAAAACCCAAATATCTCACTCTTCCACAGTCCATACCCACCATTCAAACCTACGCTCAGACATATACGGGCTGCCATTTCCATCTCCTTTCCACTCCCTGCGCTCAGACACTTCTGGGCTGCCAATTCCATCTACTTTTCACTTCCTGAGCTCAGACACATCTGGGTTGCCACTTCCACCTCCTTTTCACTTCCTGCACTCAGACACATCCGGGCTGCGAACCTCCCAACCGAAAAAAGGAACCTATCACACCACAAATCCCCCTTCCTTCAACCATGAGCAACCCTCCCACTCACCGACGCAGCAAGGGAGGACAGAACCGAAGGGACCTAGCATAAAGCGACTCTCTGTTTAAGAACATTTTACCCCCTACGTTTTTCACTAACCCACCCCCGTTCTCCCACCCAGATGTCTCAAGGGTCTCCTCCCCTCTGGAACCCTATCGGTTGAGACCCCTATCTCCTCCCCCTCCTCTGTACAAGTCTTCAGAACACCGAACGCTGCTCTCCACCGATCCTAGGAGAACACACATTCGGTAGTCTAAATGACAAGAAATTACAACAAAGACTTCTGAGCCTAAGACTAGACACTTCACCTCCCTCCACCCAATTTCTGCCAGTCAAGCAACACGCGTTATTTCACCATTCAGAACTTCAGTCACTCTTCGACCACCTTTATGGAACGTGTCACTGCAACTACTGCAAGGAAGTAATCCATACAGATGTGTGAAAACATGCCTCTTCAGTAGTCCCTCATCTATGTTGGTACACCCAGGCCCACCTCATCGAAAAGGAAGAAAGAATTAAAATAGAAGCTAATAAAATGCTAAAAAAAACTTCCTTCCGAAGAAAATGCTTTTCGGCCGAAAAACTAGCACATCCAACCAAAGACCCCCCAATACCCCACGACAGCAACCAGAGTCCCCGACGAGATAACAAGATGGCACCCAACGTGGGGCCTCCTTCTAATCAAGAAGAAAAAAGATAAGAGTGTTCGGCTGATGTCATCAGAGAGCCCCTACCCCAAGGATTCACCAATTTTCCTAGTTTAGAAAAACTCTGTGGCGCTCAACAAAAAATTATATCTATCATAACAAAAAACTAGCTACAAATGCCGAGACGCACCCGATATCAGTGGGGCAGTCCCACCTGCCCCAGAAAGAAGAAATAACCATCTACTGTAATAAATGTGAAGAATGGCATCATCTCCTCTGCTTGAACTGGGAATAAAGGGACAGAGATACCAACGGGCTCCAATTCATATACCAACCATGCAACGAAAAAAAACGACCACAGAGCATGACAAACTTGAAGAACCCTGACAAAAGACAAGCCAATCCCCCGCAATCATGGCCGCCAACCCCCATATCCCACCTTCCAGTCGATTCTCCCAGGATTCTCAGGCCTGGACCACGAAAACATGGCGGAATTCCTGCGGAAATGCGAAGCAATCCTCCAGGACAGCAACATACCTAAAGAGCTGTGGACAATGTTAGTGAGGGAGAGATTGAATCAAAACGCCGCGTAATGGTGGAAATATTAGGAGGGATATTCCAACACTTGGGAAGCACTTTAAAAGAGGCTCCAAGAACGCTTTGATTCCCTACCGCTAAGAGTCAAACTCCAAGAGAAGCTCTATGTAGAAGCACAGAGAGCCGGAGGGTCTGTTGACCTCTTTATTTTAAGAAAGATGTGACCGTACAAGTGTTTCTTCCCCACTGCTCCTATCGAGCAATTTCTACCCCTCATAAGTGAACTCTTCCACCCCACCATCCGGCCATTTATCACCTCCGTCCCACCCACTTTATTAGACCAATTACTGAAAAGAGCTCAGGCAGTGCAATGAGATATACTCCCATACACCCCTCACAAACAACCAAAACTCTTTCCTCCAGGATCTCTTCGAAGTCGTAGACCCCCTCCTATATGGCATTTCTGTCCTTTCCAGCATTTCCATTGAGAGTGCCCCATTCTCCTAGCGAGAAGAACCACGGACAAACTACTTGACGCACAACCCACACAGCCAGTCACGGGAAATAGAACCATGGAATTAAAAAGGGGCCGAACTCATCCTCGGGCCAGCAGGCCATACTTAGCAGTGGACCGCCAGCAAGCTTACCTCGAATCCCAGTTAGTACGCCCTAGAGAGAACTTCAAGCCGTCTTAGACTCCGGAGCATCGCATATTTTCTTCAGGACCTAAGCCCTTGACTCTCGCACACGGGAACAAATGACCAAAGCACCTACCTCGGTGTCCCTTGCCAAGGAAGGGACAGAACTAAATATTAGAGGCCATTGCCAGTTCCCTATAGAGATAGGGCACAACAAAATGGTCATTACGTGTCTATTTGCATATAATCTCGTGGAATAAATCCTTCTGGGACACACGTGGCTCACCAACCAAGAAGTAATAGTGGACTACCAGCGCGCATGCGTACTGTTTGGAAAGGATCAAAGAGAGCAAATAGCAAATATATTGGGTGGTAAAAGAACCAGAGAAGGTCAACAACTTCAATCATGAAGAAGTGCAACACAACTTTACCCCAGAACTACAGACCGACCTCTTCCAGGTAATCAAGCATCATCAGAAGGCATTCGACATCATCAATCCACAAAGTCAAACCAATTGCACGCAACATCAGATACACCTGAAAAATGACTGCCCTATCCGAGGACCCACATACAGATACTCGCTTCAGAAGAAACAGATAATTCAAAACCAAGTCTAATAAATGCTTCGAAACAATATCATAGAGTCAATCACGTCACAGTACCAAGCACCTATAGTAATCGCCGAGGGAAAAAAACTAGATTATGCATTGGCTATAGGATACTTAACGCAGCTACGGAAGAAGAGAATTTCCCACGAATCCACATCTAACAGCCACTCCAAGAGATAACTCCAGCAAAAATGTTCAGTTCCTTAGATCTCTAATTCGGGTACTGGAAGATTCCATTAGACCCTCATGCAGACACCTCACTGCGTTCATCACACCCAATGGAGATATTGATCAATTCAAAGTCATGTCCTTCAGGTTAAAAGGGGTACTGGGAACATTCCAAAAAATTATGAGCCAGCAGGTCCTACCAGTTAAAATTTTTTTTCGCCTATATGGATGAAATCGTATTTTCAAACTCTTACGAAGAATGTCTCGAACACCTAAAACAAAAAGTCCTGGAACGGCTGGAAATATACCGACTCACAGGCTCCATGAAGAAGTGCGAGTTCGGGAAAACCACGCTCAGCTACTTGGGACATATCATCTCTTTAGAAAGAAATCGCTCAAACCAAGAATAGCTCAAGTTGATCCACGAATACCCCACTCCCAAAACACGGCGGCAGCTCTAGAAGTTCCTCGGGACGTGTAACTGGCTACGAAAGTTCGTCCCAAATATGGCCGAGATCACCAGCCTAATTACCACCAGATCAGGGGCAACGCAAAATTGGAAATGGGCCGTCCCAGAACAAAAAGCCTTCAAACAGACGCAAGAAGCATTTAAAAAAATCCAGGCCCTTCACCGACCCGACCCAGATATACCCTTCTTTCTTCAAACAAACGCCAGTGGGACAGAATTAGGCACGGTCATGTATCAAGAAGTAGAAGGACGCCGAAAAATTGTTTCCTGTGGTAGCACAAAGCTGTCACCCACGGAGCTCTGATACAACAATAACGAGCGACAATGCCTCGCCATAATATGGACAATCAAAAGGTAGACAAATCGTTTGCACTAAGAACGGGCGTGAAATGCTTGACGTGGCTAAACCATATGAAAGACGGCAGATCTAAGCTAACACGTTGGTCTCTGCTACTACAAGAGTATAAATTCACTATCCAACACTGACCAGAAAAGGAGAACGAGCTACCATATGCTCAATTGAGTACCCCGGGAAAAGAATCCACAGAGAAAGATCCAATAGAATAGAACTGAATGATGGCTCCTGAAACTTCTGTTCTACCTCCCGAGCTATTCAGCCTCCTCAACCTACCTTTCGCCCCGACACTAGCCAAGAAGGTCATCAAGGACCACCACACGGATCCCTACATCCATAACCAGATAAGATGGCTGAAAGACATCGTGAGGATTCCCGTCGACAGACGATCCAGGCAAGAAAAACTCCACGCGATCAGATTTACTTATCAAGATGGCGCGCTGTTGTATAGAGAATATCCAGATCAAGCAATGAAAATTGTGGCCCCACCCAGGCCCGCCTCATCGAAAAGGAAGTAAGAATTAAAAAAGAAGCAAAAAAAATATCAAAAAACTCCCTTCTGAAGAAAATGCTTTTGGGCGGAAAAGATAGCATACCCACCAAAAGATACTTCTAACACCTCATGACAGCAACAAGATACCCCAATGAGATAAAAATCCAAACTACTCCTTGATCAGGATTCCACCCTCCAAATTATGTCGTAAATGACTCGTAAATAATAGTCGTTAGGACACTTTACCCAACAATTCATTAAAGTTTATATGTCAGTATTACGAATACAGGAATAGATCCTTACCTGGTTTGTGGAAGTAGATGACTTTTCCGTTCTTCCAAATTTAAGGAAAATTACTTAGGAGCAGGATGGCGTTGAAAAAAAATCCCCCATGTACTAAGGGTATTTTTACTAAATAGTTATAAATTCTCCCTGTGAGCAAATGAGGGTACAATTCTTGCAAATTCAACCTTCCCCATTGCTAATACACTAACGTAATTAGTGCTAATGTATAAAATCCAAACGTATATTAAGACTGGGTGACAAAAAAATCTCACCAGGGAATATATCGCGTTCAAGGGTAGATTTCAGAGGATTGTCAGTTTAATACTGTTATGTTCAGGTGCCTGACTGATTCTTAGAGAGGCTTTCGCCTACAAAATTTCTGCTGCGTTCATAAGGTCAAGTTTACTCAAGGGTGTGTAAGAGACCAAACTGATAACCTCCTTCCTGTGTGTAATATTCACCTGGTCCAACGTGCTATCAGTAAATTTTCAGTGAATAGCACCTGTAAATGCTTATAAAGAACACCGACCCTCTCTTAGTCAGAGATGGCCTTCCCATTCCCATGATAGGTTGTCTTGGTTGGGGATTCATATCAATTTCCTTGACACCTACCACAAGGATCTGTTCAGTACGCACAGGCTCTAATTCTTGTCCTCCCAGGAATCAGCCAAATAGTCTTAGTCCATCTCGCAAAAGACATTATATTTGAGGTTCCAGTTGGCCTTGTCTACCAGGCTCTATCTAAGTTTGTCGTGTGGTCCTCAGCCAATTTTTCTCTAAGATATTCATAGGGATATAATTGTGCAAGAATTATGTGGACCCCTCCTAGAATTGTGCCTCTAAGTCAAATCTTTAAACACTCCTCTAATTACGTAAGCTCTGAGTTTTACACTGATGTCGGTTTTGGCTGCTGATCAATAGCTAGGCATGTGTTCTCTTTCCTTCAAAAGCTCACGGTAAGGGCACATCAAGTTTTCATTTGGAAATTAGGAAAAAGATTTTGTGTCCCAGGTTGGCCTTTCAGTCAGCCCCTGTTCTTGTTACACTGCCTACACTTTATTGTATTTGTCCCGAAATGATATCATGGATCTCAGACATCCTTATAATCTCGGTGGACGTCTAAGAACTGGTAGTTCACATCTTCCTCCAGATTAACGTATAGCCTCCTGATTATACCGAACACGAATATAGCAGTGAACTATCCCCTAGTTCTCCCTCAAGAGACGCGTTCCTCTTCAACTCAAGACTAATTCTTGATAGTATCGCTACACTACTACTATAATTTAAAAGCCCCAGGATATTTAGGTATTTAGGTGTGTCGTTTGACCTTAGTTGTCTCACCCAGGGGAAGCTCTCAGTCTATGTTTTTGGTAGCCTTGACTGAATTTCCGTAGCTTACCATTGGTTCTCTTGTACTCGGTATTTTCACAGCTTATCTAACTAATTAGATTCTTCGTCAATGTCAATCGCCAATTCGTCCATTTTACACCATTCCATTTATGGTAATAAGATCCTTTATCTTAAATTATTTGCGATCATAAACTGGAAGCTGTATACTTTATTTTAAACACTAAGCTCTTACTTTTTCTTCACAGGGTATCCATGCCATAATTCCAAAAACAAATGCATTATTTGACTTTTGTCACTAGTTAGATGTTCAGCTGAAGTATATTCACCTTGCTGCGCACTGTAGCTCCACTGTCCGTGGCAAATAGCAAATTGTTATTCTCTTAGCCAGCTACATGGAAATGGCATGAATTAAAAATTACTTAAAGTCGATTCGTATTCGATACAGTCTCAAACATTATTCATAATGATGGTCGTGATGACATATTCGATGGTATCAGAATATTCATAAAAAAAATTTGTGTTTGTTGTCATCAGTAGCATCATCATAATTAATGTAGACAAAGTCATCTACAATGGCAGAGCATGTCTCAGGTTTTATGCTGGAAAGTTGATTCTCACGAGAATCCTCTGCAGTCACTTCACTATTTTCCAAAGCATCAGTGGCAAACCCACTTAAATATTTTCACAAGTTTCAAACCTAAGACATAATCACATGAAATGGTGCCTCCTGAAATTGCTCACCACAATCAGTATCCAACAGCAAGAAATATAAAGTCATGAGCATACATTCGGGGTTTTCAACTTTCTCATGCCTTGAAGCATGTCTTCACCAGATCAATATGAAAGCATCTCCAATTTAGCTAAGTCGATTTCAGGCAAGCTCACTTTATAATATTTGGCACACATTTGTTGTTTATTTATGCTATGGCAAATTTAAATTATTCTTTATTTCAGTTCATACTTCTTTTAATTATTTCGTCTGTTTTCCCATTACAGAGATATGGTTTTTCTATCAACGAATAGTTCTGTTTTACCATTCTGCTCCTTATATGTTTTTATAATGATGTCATAATTTCTTTAATTCTGCTGCTCATGCCTCATTTAGATGATGTAAACTACTTTTACAGAGGTTGTATGATAGCTTCTAAACCTTGAATAAATTAGGTTATATTTATTATCAGCAAACATCAAACAACGTTCCACCAATATTTCATTTTCTGACACCAATGTGACATATCCCATATCGAAGCAATACATGGACCATTCATATCACACCGTGTGAGCCATGAGCTCACTATTGAGGATATTTAAGTACCTAAATGGTTATAAATGGTTAAAAAAACGCGCTAGGAATATTCAAGGTTATGATAAATGAAATTTAAAAAAACAATGATACATTGATTTACGACGTCAAAAATAAACAAGTAAACTAAACCGATTAAAACGACACCGAGCTATTTACAAAGACACGATAACAAACAAATAAATACGTGAACTAAACAAAAAACAAAATATATCATAACCTCGTTAATCTGAATTAATTGAGGCCAAAGCTCGTTCAGCTTACCGAAATTTTGGACAAACCGGGAAGATAAGGACGTTTCTGCTAGGAGACAGTATGTACACGTCTCCACACGTCCATAAATTTGCATTCATTTAACTGATGTATAGCATGCAATATGTGCCGTAATATTACATTTTATAGTAGGCCTACATCTTTTTACAGTACTGTAAATATTTTTACTTAAAAAAATATTGTGTTGGTTTTATTGTATTCACAATAAAATTTTACTTTTAACATTGAATTTTTTATTAATAAAATACATCATATTTACTCAGAATTTTTGTCCCCATTACTCTGAAATCTTGTTTGGATTATCTGAATTTTAGACTACCGGGGCTCGGACTAAAGGGGTTTTACAGTAATTGAATATATTAAGTAAATAAACGGAGTAATGAAAACCGCAGCATAGTCAAATTAACAATAAAATAAATACGGCCAATGTAAATCACCCATTGTGTAATAGTGATTAGATATCCAATTTAAGTCATGTTCTAAATCACTCTCGTAGCTCCATCTGTTCAAATATACACAATAACAAACCAGGCCGAATTTACCTAATCAGTCCCTCTTCTGAAAAGAAACACATCTCCCACTTGAGCTCGTATGTCTGTAAATGGCCCCCTTGCCTCCCCGAAATGCCCGAGATCTATAATTGATACTGTACTTATAAGAACCACTGATATAGTATCAAATAAGCCATTTACAAATAACTGGCTCTAAAACTTTCAACCTAGACACTTATAAAATATACCAAATTCTCTTGAAAAGTGTTCCTACCTTTATACTGGTCTTCCCCCCCCCCCCCCCCNGTTTCCTCCTTTTTTCTGGGCTTCCCCCCCCCCCCCCCTTTACCAATGCTTCTTTCTTATAATAACTATTTTTTGTGGCATAGCCCGCCTCGGGGGCCTAGTTAGCTTACGCGCTAGTTTTGTGTTAAGCTAGACTTCCGAGGACAGGGAGATCAGGATTTGAATCTCACTCGGGTGACCGAAGGATGGTTTTTCCTAAATGGTTTCCTCCTCTACATCCACGCAAATTCAGGTTCACTTCATATATGTTAAACCTTTCCAATTCCTAACCCATTGGTGTAATTAGTACGTAAGCGTTTAACCTGAACGGGTAGTAAGACGCGGTGCTAAGTATTCTTCCTCTTCTTTTTATTATTATTATTATTATTATTATTATTATTATTATTATTATTACCATCATCACTTTCATTTGGTGGCATAAATGTTTTGAAAAACATTTTGTATATCTATACAAAGTATTACGTTTTAATTTCTTATACATACTAAAGGACATGTTATCTGAATATTATACAAGTAAGTAAATGAATAAAGTTTGTTCACTTTTCTCGCACTGCTTATTTCTGATTCAATGCCATTAGAATTAGTACATTCTCTCTAAAATATCAGCACATAGTTTTTTTTAAATATAAGACAAATAAAAAAGGAATTAATAAACAGTCAGCTAAATTTTGTTTCTAAATAAATTGGGAATTTGTTTTCAATTTGTGTGTCCAGTATACTCTAAAATAATTGAGTAAGCTAAATATATGGTTTCTAGTAAACGCCAAAACAATGTCATTAATATAAAGCTTCAAATCCTTTAGCATAATTGTTCTCCCAATGTATTTAAAAAAAACTCTTTAATTCAGTCAGCTCAGAGTGGATTTTAATAATATTTAATGTCATGCAGAAATTATTATATTTATAAAAATAACGAGGATGTATATATTTACTTTCATTCAACAATACATTTAATTTTATACTTTTACAAGCAAAGTGATAATACATTTTTTTTCCTATTAGGCATACATACATCACTGAGAGAACTGAGGTTGGATTTTACTAAGGGGTTTGCCACTCTACTTCCATGAAAAAAAGGGTTAATTTCCTTTAAAAGTTTACCTTTCTCTTTCTTACACCAGAAGTGTTATTGATATGTCCGTATAACCCGAACCAATAGTAGGACTTTGTGCCAAATAAAATAAAAATAAAAAGTTAGTTAACTCTTCTGTGACCCATAAAAATATCTACTATTATGTATTATGATATTTTCTACATATATGTTGGCTCTAATTATATTAAGAAATGTGTCTCTCAAAATATTTTCTTTTTTTATATTCCCAAATTTGATTAAATGACGTAGACTCATGGTTTCCATTAAGTGTCTTGTCTCAAAAGAAGCCATCACATTCTACATGAACGTTCAAATCATCATTTTTGTTTCACATCGCAACTTTTAGTATCCACTTCCATCGTAATGTACTTTGTGTGTGTGGTGGTGTGTATGTGTGTATGTAGGGGTGGGTGGGTGAGGCGTTAGGGGATGAGGTCGGGTGATAGGAAGGTAGGGAGGAGTGTATGCGCGAACTCTCTTTGAAGAGTGAAAGACGAACTTGCAGAGTAGAGAAGTAAGAAAAGGGTGTTGAAATAGGGGATGGTTTTAGAAGTAAGGGGTGGATTTTCTGATGTGCTACTGCCGAGGGGAATTTGCATTGCAAATGACGTGACGATGCGCTAGTGGTAGAACACATCGAACTGTGGACAGGCAGAGTCGAGATGAAGAGAAACTAGGAGGATGCAAAAAGGACAAGAGATTATACAGGGGGATAACAGAGAGATCGATGAATCAAAGATACGGGCAGGAACAACAAGTGAATAGATCACACAATGATTTAGGAACTGTTGTTAACTCTTCTAAATTCTCTCAATAGGCTCAAGTGATATTTTTGATCGGTGCAGGGTACAAATCCCATTTGGAGGAACTGAGGGTAATTTTTCCTAGATAGTTTACCCCCATCCCCTCCCCCATACTCCACGAAAATGTGGGTACACTTCCCATAGACTATGGAGCTCTTATCTCTAGCTGATAATTGTAAATATGTGAAAAAACTGTACGGGTAGTAATACGCAAAGAACAAAAAAATATCCAAAAACACAGCTCTCTTCTAAAATATGAGTTACTTTATTTTTTATATAGATCAAAATATAAAACCTAACATAACCATTTTATTCCTTGTGCGCTGGAGCTACTAACGTTTTCCACTAACAATTTGGGTATAGCGCGTTTGATTAATTAGTTTTAAGTTTGGTTAAGATCTTCATTGGCTTTACACTGTCATATTCCCTATCACAGTCCTCTCACCTCCTCAAGAGAACCTCCACGGAACGGATGTACGATTAGTACATTCGGGCGTCCCCTGAACACTGGTACATTAGTGCTGGTTAATCTTTGCGCACACTGAGCTACGAGTGATGTAGCCCGGACACGCCATTTTTATTATAATAAATTGTTGTTTGTTCATGCCTTTGTCCTGAAATCCGGACATTCAACCCTTTGTAATATTTTCGCAAAACCAATTTACTTATCTAAAATATATTTATATAACAAACTTAGTAAAGTAAATAGGGATATAGCAAATATATTCATTTAAAGTCATATCATTAAATAAAAGCTTTCTATTTTAAAGTCATGAAATAATATAGGAAGATTATGTATTTAAATTCATATAATGATATAAAATTATGTATTTAAAGTTAAATATAGATATAACAAGCATATAACCCAAATGATTAGTACAACGCAGTACGAAAAAGAAAAATATACAACAAATATATTTATTTGACGGCATTCGTATATATAACAAACTTACAGTATTTAAATCCATGAAGTGATTTAAAATCTTATTTGCTTAAAGTTATAAAGTGATATAACAACCTTATATATTTAAAGTCATGAAGGGGTATATGAAATGATATAACAAAAACGTATTTTTTTTTAAATAATGAAATAATATAACAAATGTATTTGTTTAAAGTAATGTATTATTATCACACAAGTAATTATTTAAAGTCATAAGGTTATACAACAAATTTATTTATTTAAAGTCATGAAGTGATATAACAATCCTATTTATTTAAAGTTATGAAGTGATATAACAAATTAACTTATTTAAAGTCATAAAGTGATATAACAAATTAATTTATTTAAGGTCATGAAGTGATA
Source organism: Timema poppense (assembly GCA_902141375.1). Classification (NCBI taxonomy): domain Eukaryota; kingdom Metazoa; phylum Arthropoda; class Insecta; order Phasmatodea; family Timematidae; genus Timema; species Timema poppense. The sequence continues at coordinate 61,418 of CABFOV010000147.1, forward strand.
TAACAACCGTATTTATTTCAAGCCATTAAATTATAATACAAACGTATTTATTTAAAGTCGAAAAGTATTATAACCAAATTATGTATTTACAGTCATGAAATGACATAGCAAACGTATTTACTTAAACTCATGAAGTGATATAACAAACGTATTTATTTAAAGTCATGAAATAATATAACAAATGTATTTATTTTAAATCATGAAGTGATATAACAAATTAAATTATTTAAATTCATGCAGTGATATAACAAACTAATTTATTTTAAGTAATCTAATAGTATAGAAATCTTCAGGAAAGTCTCGTTCATTGAGTATTCCTGTGCCGGGCTACGAAAGAAGTTTATATTATGCTTTTAGTTTTAAAAAACTTTCAAATACACACACATATATATAATACTCAACTAAAATACTAATAAATAATGCATAGCTGAGCGTAGAGAAATCTGTGGCTCTTCGCTTCTGTTCGGTGATAGCGTTATAACTTTGAGGGCTATTTTGCTCTTCAACCCCTTAGATAAGATAACATGTTAATCAACCACCTTTTGCGGCTATTTTTAAACCACTTAACAAATTTTTTTACTCTATTTTTACTAAAGAATTGCATTCTGAGCCCTAACGGAGTTTTTTACCATGCCATGTAAAAACTTTTATCCAAACAAATTATAGCATTGTGCATCTTAATAGTTTAACAAGAAAAAAAATAGTTAATATGATAAAACTGTTAGAAGCAAGTTAAACGTAGCTCCCCCTTCCCGAAACAAAACCATTTTCTCTTACGCCAAGTTTATAATTATATGTTGTTTTACTTCGTTTTTCACCCAGGTATGGCGTTTAAAAATCGAATAGTTTAGTCAGAAAGAAATAACATAATGCCATAATGCCTGAGATAATGGACCTCAGAAGTAAGAAAAAACATATCTATATAATTATATATACGCCTATATTTTCCAATTAAAAAGTGTTTCACGCAAGACGGCTTACTGCACCATATTAATTTGTCTACATAAAATTAATATGATATATAGTGAAGGAGTTAAATTGATTGTATCTCACTTTATCCTGAAAAATAATTTTTGTTTTATTATGATTATATGAATAACCCGGTTCTTAACTCAAATAACTTTGCAAAACAAATATTAAAACTAGTTCATAGACGTAGATACTTTCCCTTCACCCAGAACCCCCTAAAAATATATGAATCTCGGGTGGGTTGAAGAACAAAACGCAATACTTTGAAACAAACTAAATGGGTAAAAATGGTGTGAATCAAAGGGAAGATCTACAATATGGCTGGATGTGTTAACCTTTTTATAGAACGGCTGTGGGGTAAGGTTTACAATACGGCTGGTTGAATTAGCCTTTTTATAAAACGTCTAAAGTTTTGGACAGCTTTATTGTGGTCAAATATTTCCATCACATCTAGGCTAGAGGTATCTAACCGTCTTACAAAAAGAATATGCCTCCTCAGCCTAATTGAAATAAAAAAGTTTTTTCGAGAAAAAAAAAATGCATCATTTTGGCTGATTATACTAAGAGCCTGTGACATATATATTGTCATCGAGAAGCAATGTTTTTGGGAAGGTGAGCTTAAATAGTCCCTTCCTCCTTTTCTGATATTAAATATTATTTCCTTGCAAAACTATTATGGTGTAGTAGTCAGACTTTCATGGAAAACAGTTTAAAAAATTAGAAATAATATATTTCTACCTTTGAAGTCCATTTTCACATTTTGTTAATTGGTCGGACAAAACCAATACTCTACAAAACGCCCTATTTTATGGAAAACAAAACATTTATAATGTCATAAAAAAATCGGGAGGGGGTGGCTATGTTTAACTCTGGATCAACATATCTACACTGGTAAACCAAAAAGAATCTCTCTTTACAATGAAGGTACAAAATGCCATGTTTAGGCGAAAAAATTGTTTATATTGTCATGAGAAAAGCAAAAGTTATTGGATTGGAGCGGGGACTACGCTATTCCTGACAATCCCTCCCTCCCACCACGACCCTCTAACTCTTCACTTCCTCCTCTTTTTTTCATCCACACACACACACAGACATACATTTTTTCCCGATTAAATATAATCCCTACTTAGATGGAAAACCAAACTTTTTGCAAGGATAAAAAGAATAGAGGGAGGGAACGAGCTATTCTTAATTTGCTTCCCCCACCCCAAGCAAAATGACCTTGCCTTATTAGAGGATGGGTTAAAAACAGATGTGAATCTGTGATGTACCTACTTTTTTAAATTCGAGGATTGGGGCGAGGCGAGGATGAGGGGGGAGTAGTCTCACGTTGTGTTGCACCAAAATCTCTAACATCTACTTCTACTTTATAAAATTAGAAAACTTAACATTTCAATTTCACAATAGATTTATTTAGTAGACATAGAAAAAATGGTTACATTTTACAAGTTTTACAAATAGGCAGAAAATGATAGCGTATTAATTCTCTTCTCAAGTTAAATGTCCTTGAGTGGTTTTTGATTGCTGGCCGTGACTTGGGCAACACAGTGACCAGTCAAGAGGCAGTAGAATTTCTAAAAGGAGAGTAATATAAGAATTAGTTAAAGCATATATAGAACAAGTTTACAGTATAACATTTACACAGTCTCACTCGACAAGGTTTAGTGTTACTAATACAGTTGAATAGTAGGCTGGTGGATCCAGCTGGATGATGGCTAAGGGCCAGAAGTCATTAAAGTACTAAGGCAGGACATTTTCCCTATACGGTACTACCATGCATTCAATAGTACATCAACCTAATTTTGAACAATCACCAAATTTGAGAACTTATTTACTGGGTAAAACAAATATAGTTTGTGCGGACCCCACTATGACAAACAGTCACTTTCCACGGGTTGCGCACCCAAACTAATGCCTATAATGAACATTGACTGCTTAGTCGAACCTCTATGATTTACAACTGCACTGCGTAAGGCAGAAGAAAGAAACGGACTTCCTGGCGATAACCATCACTAACAAAGTACTGATGCACATGACTTTTAGGGTGTCATGAACTATATTACCTTTTAAAGATTTATAGGAACTTGTGATTTAGTGTACATTTACCACACTAAAATTCACATTTTCCAAGTGAGAGGCACGGACGTTAAGACCGTGTCCAAAAATACATTAGTGCACTCAGCATTTGACTTTATGAGTCATTTTAATTTTACATGTCCATCGGACTAAAAGGCGAAATATAGCCAAGGTACTTCTAGCATAACGAAGTTAGCTAGTTTTTGAATAAGCTACTTGGTCTAACAAAATAGAACAAAAATAATAATGCACTCAGCAATTGACTTTAAGAGTCCTTAACATTTGACTAGTCAATCAGACAGACAGGTGAAATACTTCTAGCGTTAGCTAGTTCTGAAGATGAAACAAACCTAATAAAGAGAAACATTTCTCTTGCAAAATTAAAAAGCCTTCCAAAAACTATTTACAACATATTAAATAAATAAAGTATCTTCCTACTTCATGCTTGTGGCTAAACGACCCGGCTGGATACTGATACCCTGGTTAAGTTGTCCTGGTGTCCAGCTCGTTGATCCCGACGATAGATTCAGCGCCGTCGATGCTAGGGCGGTGAATCCGTCGCCACAAACTCCATGGTCCTTCTTGGTGTTTTCCTCGCCGGCAGCGCTTCGTCCTAGTTCCTGAGCTGATACAAGGTGTTGTGCATAAACGTGCCCAAGGCGCTTACCCTTATATAGCGACAATCAGATATGAACATGAAAAGGGATAACGGAGAATGAATTACGAAGCAGAGGTAAAATAAGGGAGAACGAAAGATAGGGGAAAGAGAAGGGGGTTTAGAAAAAAAGATGAGCTTCTTCAGTCGACCACCAGAGGCGCACGGTCGAGCTGCGCGGTGGCACAGTGCGTCTTTCACTTTGGTCCTTTTCTTCTCAACTGCGTGAGCCGAAGTTGAACCACGTGGAGCAGCCATTATAGAAATTCTGTTTTGTGAAATGAGAAAATTATATCTGAAGGCATCCTGTCCTTGGGTGAGTTTTATACTCATGTATCCTGTATCATAATTCATTAGTTTTAATTTAGTTTTTGATTTTCACAGTTTGTTTTACGAGAAGACATGATATAGAAGTATATTATTTAAATTATTTTAACAGCCACGTGGTTAGTTGTAAGTTTTGGGTAGTTTTCTTTTAAATAATTAGGGCCCATATTCACAAATCTTATTCTTCATAATAATAATCTAATCTTCATAACTTTAATAAGATTAGTCTTGTTTTGTGATATCTAGAACCGCAATTATAAAAATGTAAATTAATTTTTTACAAATCCACGTGTTTTTTGAATGTAGGCCAATACGCCGTTTTGTATTAGAGTACAACTTTGAGGTAGTTTATCTTTTAATATCTCCATATAGCCCCAACGTGGCACCCAATTACGCGAATATAGATAAATAGTGAGATTTTTCCGTTGTAGGTGATCAATCAACCTGATTGACACGCTACAGTGTGACACTTGTTTAGGAGTCACACTTTGCGGTCTTTTTGTTTGGCTTTCGGGGATAGAACTGTTACGTCGATTCTCAAGAGATGGTGGATTACATGTGTAAACGTGTGGGCACTATAGGGTTGACGCTATTTCCATTGGCAAGATGATTCTCTGAGAACAAAGTAATTGAGCTAGTTCCCTCCCTGACTGTTAAATGTAAATAGAGAAATTGCGCTGTGGAAGTAGTTCTAGAAAGTATTGAAATATTAATTTGTTAAAGATCAAATGTGAAAATTAATGTTCTTTAGGGCTAGAATTTTGATCGCTCTTGTATTTTGTTCTAACGCAGATTTTTTAAAAATTCTAAGGTTTGTTTATTTTAAGTAGTTAACTTACATTTGTAAGAGCATAATTATTTTAAGGATTATTCCAGCAGGAGGTTAACCCACGCTTGTACATTTCCTTGAAAGTCAAGAGTATTGGGTTTCCATCCTGCTGAGAATGGAATATAGCTCATATAGCTTGCATCCTGTTGACTAGAGAGAACGGTGCGACCGATGGACCTTCCTGGTTGGTGAAAATTGAGATCAGCAAAGCTGTGTGTGAGAATAACACAGGTTGTTGAATGTTGGAAGCCATGCTGAGTATATGTGTGGCGGTATCTAGCACGTCTGACGAAATGACGATCTAAAATGTGATCTGGTGTTTCATCCCCCCCTCCCCCCGGTGGGTCGATCGTGCGTGCTCCCTCGTCACGGGAGATCTTATAAGGATAAATAAGTTTAATGTATTTTGATAATACACATTCAATTCATTAAATGGTCAAGAAAAATGAACTGTAAATATTTGTATAAGATCACGTTAAGCACACAAACTCAGTTTAGATTCATAAGGAGGGATGGAAGGAAGAGTGGTATAAGGTTAGTTTTGTAATGTTTATAAAAAAGACTTTTTGGCCTAAATATTATGTTTTGTGTCGCAGTTTCTAACTACCGGCTCAGGTTATATGCTTGTATAATAATTATAATAATGGAGTAGGGATGAGGAAGAAAGCATTTTAAGATAATTTAAAAGCATCTTCATGGAAGGAAAGTGGGAAACTATTTAGGGAAAGACACTCCCACCACACCCGATAGGGATTAAAACCCCGTCACCATTATCAGCAGGCCAGTCTAACAGGTTATTAAGATGTTTAAATAATTTTTAATGAAATGTATCTACTGGAGAAATATATATATTTTGTTCTAAAAAGGTTTTCTTCATTAAAACTGATATAAAAACTACCTTAACTCACAGGTATCAATATCTTAGTGCTTGTTGGCAATGAACCTTTAACAGTGCACAATATCAAGTTTCAAAACATTTTCCCGATAGAAATAAATTCCAATTCATTATATATATTGTATAAGTTATGATTTTTGTTCAAAGTTTAAATAAGGATAGATTTAGATTTTTTTACATCCATTACTGTTTCCAGCCTACGGTCTGGGTCAGTTTTTTATTCAAGCCATATATTTTCCACTACCGGATTGCTAGGCCTGTCGTAGCTTCATATGCCTTATAATATAACTTGAGAGTAGGGTAGGCAAAAGAAGAAAAAAATACCTGGCCATTAATGTATCAATGTTAAAGGATAATCCCACATTTCATTAATGATAAATTTTTCGGCCGTGCTGGGAAGTGAACCTGGGACGCTTAGCTCAGTAGACAAACACCCTACCTACTGAGCTAAGGAAGGTAAGCACGTCATATTTACTTTATCATGTAGGAAGAATAATTTCATCGTGAAAATGTTCAACATTAAGGTAATGATGGATCTAGCCGTTACCTACTTCAGTGGCCACATGGTCTAAACTCTAAGGCATCATCCTGGAAATAAACTAGACTGCCGATGATAGGGAGATTTGGGTTCGAAACACGGTCAGGTGTACTGATGGTAATTTTTCCTAAGTGGTTTTAAACTCTCCCACCACGAAAATTACTTCCTCCCAACTCAAAAAGTGGACTCACAATTATGTCTATCCTCATGTCTGTTTATCAAACTGTACGTTTGTCTATACCTGGGACTATATCCAAAACAATGCAATGCTTTGTTCCAAACTTTATATTCATTTGTTATGTCTCCATACCTCGAGGAAAAATTTAAATTTTAATCTAAGCTATAAATTTAAAGGTAGTTTAGGAATGACCAATTAATTTTAATTCGAATTTTTTTTAAATCATCTATAAATAGTTTGTTCAAAAGTGATATCTGGACAAAGTCGCACAATATAAATAGCATTGTATATAAAAAAATCGAGGAAAACTTGGTTTAAGGATAGTTCATTAATAAGTGATTAAGAAATTCCCACTTATTTTTTCAAAAATGGTTTTAACCACTTAATAATTGGTGTATTCATCTCATTTTAATTTGATAAAATGAATAATTGACTCAAAATTGGTTCATTAATGCACAGTGCAGCAGTGAGAAGAACAAGCGTCTGTCTATTGAATGTGAATCTATTACAAATTAAGCAAGAGTATCTAGTATAGTACCTTAAAACAGCTCTCTAAATGGTTGATATAAATAGCCCTGACTCTCAGATTGGCTGTTATTTATAGCACAGGGTCAGCGCTGTCCCCTCCCGCTACACTCCAAGTTTGACCCCCTTTACACAGTTTGTATGTGTTCCAAACTTGTTAGTTTCTGTCCCACACGATTATTTGGGAAATTTGATTGTTTGCCCCGTTTGATTTATGCCCCATTTGATTTTTCGACCCATTTGATTGTGTATCCCAATAGAGAGGATTTTGAGTGGGAGTTTTTTTTATTGGTGTGGGAGTTTTTTATTTATTGGTAGGGGAACGTGCAGTCCATGGCGTCGGGCACTCCTCTCGTGACATCCCATATAATGTCGGCATCACTAGTGAGGGCGGAAGCGTGCAGGAGCAACCTCTTGCGCCAGCTGTTTAGCGTAGAATGTGAGCAATGTCTCGCTGTTACAAGCCCCTGAATCTATTTTGGTGTTGCAACACTACCCATCCCCCTACCCCCATCTATGTGGAAATAGTTTTTATCCCATTGGCATCATCTCAGCCCTAGCGCCAGTTTGGCGGCTCAACAAGACAAGTCGAGACAGGCTTTAGACAGTATGGTGGTGTGAATTTCCATTCTACCTCTACGAAAATGCTGTACACTTCATTTCTATCGCCTAGTATTTTCTTATAACTTTGAGAAGTGTTCGTTAGGTGGGGGTTTGGGTCTCTGCTGATTAGTGTTTACTTATATCCTCGCAATATATCGGACAGCCAGTGACGTAGTACGGTTCAAGGAGTAAAAAAAAGGGGGTGGTCATATCTTGGTCACGCATGAGCAGTTTTCCATTGACGGTTTACCACTCTCCTTTTCACGCAAATGTGGGTACATTAAATTCCTCAACTCAACCAAATTGACGCATATTAATACCCAATTCTAAAAGACTGTATCTGTGTCTAAGAAGAGAAAGTATTATCACACTATCAAATAGGAGGGCGATTTTCAATCCTAGGCGACAACTAACTATCATGTAAACATATTGTGCATATTTAGTAACAGGGAAGGTGTAAATTTTCAGCTTTTTTTTCATTAAGAGTTTATTCCCTCCTCTTGAAAGGCAAACCATCCCCCAGTTCATTCGACCGCGATTCTAACCTCGAGCTTCTCTCTAAAGGAAATGTACCAAATTTGCTTGGAGGATGAGTGAGAAAACAGGCATCGGTACACCTGACCGGTATACGAACTGTGATCTCTCCCCGTTTTAAGCAGTCTAGCTCAACACTAAACTATATGGTAGCTAGCTACGCCACCTGAATAACATTAGTTAATAGTAAAGTAAGCCTTCTTAAAACCAATAAAGTAATCCACTTCTCAAATAAAGTGACCGGTTGGGGAGGGAATAACCACTTAGACCTCTTGACCAATGATTAGAGACACTCTACAGAGATGAAATCAAAACTCTCTTAACAAATAAATACCAGTCTCAACCCTCTCTCCACACACAATTTTATGAAACACTTCTGGTACGTGAATTCCTCTGTTTTACAGAGATCAGTAACCCTGAATTACAAGGGCATTAGTGATTTTTTTTTAAATAATAATATTTTCTTACCAGTTATTTTATTTACAAACAGCAAGTGATTTGTAAATGTTGTTTACAACTTTCATAGCATACAATAGAAACAACTAAAAAAGTTTTTAAATGACATTCACCAATATTATTTAGGTCTTGTGGGCTGTACAAGTAATTAAACGCAGCACGTCTGGTATGGTTGGTTGAGAAGATTGGATTTCGAACACTGTCCTATTAAACTGAGGGTATTTCACACTCTCCCTCCACAGAAACGTGGGTTTACTTATCCCTCATAAATACTTTCATTATTCCCACCCCATTAGCCTATTTAAATTATTGTTTAATAGTAATAATTACATTTATTAAATATGTAAATGTACGTGCTATACCAAGATTTGAAAAAAATCAAGATTACCAATTGTATTCACTAGATGGCGCAGAATGAAAGTGATTAAGAAATTAATACAGTTTGGCTGATCATAATGATTTAAATAGAGTTGTGAAAGATAACGTAGGTCCCGTGTTGCAGAGTAATAGGTTACTTTCTCCTTGATTAGTAATCTACCTACACAATTTATAAATAAAAATTAACTTCTGTCTGACTGTGTGTGTCTGTGTGCGTGCCACCTTACCTTAAACCCAATTTAGTTCATTTATAAAAGCTATCCAAACAGTGAAACTGTTTGCAATAATATGCTTGTAGAGTTTTCCTAAACCAAATGCTGGTATACATTCTACCTATATACACACATTCTAATTATATCACACGGAAAATCTGGTCGATCAGCTTTAATTAATTTTTGATTTCACCTTATTTTTAACTCTCACAAATCCGGGATAATTTCAGTCATTGTAATCGATTTTCCATTCTCACGCCAAGCAAATGCGGGTACACATTCTACCTGTTCTAATTATATAAAACGGAAAATCTGGTTGACCAGCTTTAACCGATAAAACCCTTTTGATTTCACCTTATTTTTGCATTCTTGCAAAGCGGGATGAACTCAGCCCCGGGAAGGAAGTATTTTATTGAATGACCGTTCTAACATACATTAGCGGTGCTTGCCCTGCGAAAGATATCGAGGTTCAAGTCCCTGTAGGCACGCCATATAAATGTCAGGATCATTTAATTCTGGCTGGGGGACTCGCAAATGTGGGGGTGCACTCGACTACGGGAAGGAAGTATTTGAATGGACAAGAGTTCTAACATGCATTAGCGGTGCTACCACTCCGAAATATACCAAGGTTCAAATCCCTGCACGCACGCCGTCTAAATGTCAGGTTCATATAATTATGGCGGGGACTCGCAAATGCGGGGGTACACTCAACCACTGAAAGGAAGTATTTGATTGGACAAGCGTTCTAACATACATTAGTGGTGCTACCCCTCCAAAAGATACCAAGGTTCGAATCTCTGTGTGCACGCCGTCTAAATGTCAGGCTCATATAATTCTGGCGGGGACTCGCAAATGCTGAGGTACACTCAACCACTGGAAGGAAGTATTTGATTGTACAAGTGTTCTAACATACATTAGTGGCGCTACTCCTCCTAAAGATACCGAAGTTTTAATCCCGGTGGGCACGCCATTTAAATGTCAGGCTCATCTAATTCTGGCGGGGGTATGTTGGAGTCAAATCCCACCTGAGTTAACTGTTGGTAGTTTTCCCTCCAGGTAAGATGCTAGAACATTTTCTTAATCATCCCTACCATTCTATCATAACTAATATATAGACGTTTAGCCCAAAAGGGTGTGTGTAACTCATCTACTTATGGCGTGGGAGGTCGGGGCTTCGAATACCCGCTGAGGTGTACTGTAACTAGTTCTCACTAAATGGTTTCCCTCTCCCTCACTCAACCAAAATTCTGGAACATTTCTACCTTACTCCTACCTACGACGTAAAATTTTGGAAAAATTTATTAATCATCCCTACCACAGTATCTTAATTAATATAGAGACTCTTAGCCAGAAAAGGTGCGTGCAGCTTATCTAACTATGGAAAGGACGTCGTGGATTCAAGTCGCGCTTGGGTATACTGGGGTGGTTTTCTACTCTCCCCTACTCCAAGTAAACGTTGGAACATTTCTACCTTTCTCCTCCTTATCTTCACCAACGGTGGTTTATGTTTATATGGTGGATACCTACATCTGAACATGTCGACGCACGATACCAAACAACCAAATTTAGTACACTTTTGTGGAGGGTATATCGGCCCCTAACTAAGGATTTCTTTTGGAGAGAGGTCCCTGATTGTGAATGATAAGAGCTGTGTCAATGATCTCTAGCTGCGACATTACCATAACAATCGATGACGTCACTGGGAACAACCCATTGCCGGGGGAGGGTTGCAACATCATTCAAAGTTGTGATCTATTCCTGTCTCATCTTGTCTTGTTTAGCTGCCAAACTTGTGTCAGGGCTGCAATGACGTCACCGGGAAAGCCCAATACCACATATATGGGAAAAGGGGGAGGGGGAAGGTTGCGACACCAAGATAGATTCAGGGGCTTGCGACAGGGAGACATTGCTCACTCTCTACGCTAAACGGCCAGCGCGAGAGGTTGCTTCTGCACGCTCCGCCCTCACTGGCAATGCCGACATTTTATAGGACGTCGCGGGAGGAGTGCCCAACACCGTGGACTGCAGGTTCCCCCATTAATAAATCAAACACTACCACACCAATAAAAAAACTCCTATCCAAACCACACCCTTGGTATACACAATCAAATGAGCCAAAAAATCAAATGGGGCAAAAATCAAACGGGTCAAAAAATCAAATTGGCCAAAAAAGCATGTGAGACAGGACAAAAAAATTGGTACACATACAAACCGTGAAAAGGGAGTCAGACTTGGAGGGTAGAGGAAGGAAAAAGCGCTGACCCAGTGCTATAAATAACAGCCAATCAGAGATCCAGGGCTATTTATATCAGCCAATCAGAGAGATGTTTTAAGGTGCCATACTTGCTACTAGCAAGTATCTCAAATACTGTGATTACCTTCTATAACATTTTAAAAAGGCAACCATGAACAGAAAATATGACAATGAATATTTGAAAATGGGATTTTATTGGATTGGCGACCCACTTGTACTTAATCCCCTTTGTGTATGGTGCTATGAAACTTTGTCAAATGATTTCATGAAACCCTCAAAACTTTCGTGGCATTTTCAAACAATGCACACTGAGCTAACCATTAAACTAATTGAATTTTTCCAAATCAAACATAACTTAATGATTTCCACACAAAGATAAATTACATTTGCTACTATGGATGGAGAAGAGACCAAAACTACAAAATCATCATTCAAAGTTTCTTTTCTCGTGGCCAAAACTTGTAAAAGTCATACCATTACTGAGAAACTGGTCAATCCAGCAGCAAAACTGATGGCAAATATTATGCTCGTAGACAAGGAAGACAAAATTCATTTGTCAAATAATACAGTGCAAAGTCAAATAAGATCCAAGGTGCAAAATGTGAAGGAGGTGATACTCTCTAGAGTACGTACTAGCAAATATTTTACGTAACATTTGGACGAAACCATGAACGTGCAAGGTATGTGTCAATTTTTGACATAATTATGTGAGATGAATATATGAATATGTATTGTTTGATTTTTTTTCTGTCCATCCCTTAAAACGCACAGTGAACGGAAGGATATTTTTTGTTTGCTAAACTATTATTTTGTAACGCATGATGTGGACTGTAGAAGGAGCGTGGTGTTAAGCACCGATGGAGCGCCAGCAATATGTGAAATAAGGAAGGGCGTTCCTACGCGGAAGAAAGAGGTTACTCCTGAATGCGATCGTACACCCTGCTCTATTCACAGAAACCATTGGCTGTAAAAGAAATGCCTCTTCAACTGAAATGGGCGCAATTTCACTGTTTCAATGTCGATGATAAAATATTAACATTTCTCTGGAAGTTTGAATTAAGGTGATAATGGCTTGGTCGAAAAGAGTTTGACTCTTTCCCTATAGTTGACGATTTTTTGCGCTTCTCGAGGGAAGAAATTGATCATGTAATAAAAGAAACAATCAAGCAGAACATCAAAATGCTCCAAAAGAATATTAAGAGTTATTTCAAAAAATGCCAAATGCAACCAAGGAGTGTATTAGGAACCAATTTGTCATTATCTCTTGATATGAATAATTGTATCTGCTAGCACGTGAGTGTGACATGGTAATTGAGCTAGCTTCAGATGGGACACTGAAAGTCATATCTGGGGAAAAGTCTTTCCAAAATTTTGGGTTAGTTTTCAATCTGATTATCCTGAATCATCCTGCAAAGCTATAAATTATTTGCTGCCATTTACAATTACATATAATTGTGAATTTGGATTTTCTACTCTTGTAGAAATGAAGAATAAGAAGGGGTACCGTCTGGATGTTGAACATTACCTAAACCTCAAATTATCCAACATCGAAACCAATATTTTTAAAAGTGTGAAAGATAAGAAACAATACTACCCTGCTCCATTGATTAAGGGGGGTGGCCCGCGATTCATCAAACGCTTCTCAAGTGGCCCACCACTGTGAAAAGGTTGAGAACCGATGCAATAATTCTTAGGATAATGTTCTTAAAAAAAGTTTAAAAAAGTCGAAAATTTAATATGATGGTTTCAAAATAAAGTACCGAATCATGACAAAAACGTTTGAAATGAATAATTACTTTTCTTAACAGTAAACTGTGACAGTACTTTGTAACATTAATTTTTTGTTTAACTCTTTAACAACCAGTTATTTATACTGTGTCTCATTAATCACACTTTTTTTTATTAGCGCTAACAGGAAAGAGTTTTAACAATATGTATAGAGAAATTATGACTTGATCTTTAGGATAAATTTCTGCTTTTGACACTGGTTCGGATCATATCTCTACTTAGAAATTATTTTAATACCCTGAGGTAACCTGGTGGTCTAGGAGTAAGGTGTTTTACTTCTGTGCTGGAGGTCCGGGGCACAATCCTCGGTCCCAACACAGATTTATCTGATTACCAAACCCTTCCTTCGCCTCTGACAAGACATGTATTAATCACAACTTGTGAATGTGTGGAGTGCCAGGCCTCCACCGTGGTTCGGATTTCACGTTAAACTGTAGGTCCTCCATTTCATCTCACAATCACCCTACCATTAACACATTAGCGTAAGTGCGTACAACCCGAACGTTTAATAAGACGCAGTACTACAACAACTACTACTACAACTACAACTACAACTACTACTACTACAACTAATAATAATAATAATAAAATAATAATTTATATAATCCCCGTCAAAGAAAGGATACACCAGTTAGTGTAAAACAATAATGCCTATTTTAAAAAAAAATGAGAGTGATTTACACATAGCTGAGATTTGAAAATCCAATTTTTATTAAAAGATAGCTCTAGAAATTTTGCCTAAAAATGTATACCTGGAGAATGTTTCGAGTGATCATTAAAATTAGGTTTGTTATGAAGAACTTTAATAACTACTCGTAGTTTGCTTATAACGGATTTTTGAAAATGTATTCCTAACCATAATAGGCAATATGAGAAGTTAATACGATTGTGTTGTACCATTAAATTTACTCGTACAACATATTTATTTTATGAACACCAATATATTTAATTGCCTAAACTAAGTGGCAAGGAGGAGGAGCGTATTTTAAGGAAAATTCACCATTAGTAGGTATATGTGCCTCCCCCCTCCCTAACTCCCTCATCCTATGGGCCAGTTTCATAGTCAAGTTTAGTACGCCTCAAGTGTGGCGCTACACTAAGTACATGACGACACCTACCTAAACCAGAATGGAATGGGCCGTTCTCTCATAGGAAACTGGCCCATTCCATTCGAGTTTAGGTAGGTGTTGTCATGTACTTAGTGTAGCGCCACACTTGAGGCGTACTAAACTTGACTATGAAACTGGCCGTTTGTCTCCTCCAAACAGCCAATTTCCCCAAGTCTATCTGGCCGATATTCTAACCTCAACCCCTTCTCCTCCAATATACTATATTGCGATAGTGACGCATTAGACCCCTTGAGAACCAGTCCAGGCAATTATTTTCGTTAGCGCCAGGTATATTTATATCATAACGACACTAAACAACTTATATATATAATAATTATTATTATTATTAGCACCGCGTCTTACTACCCGTTCGGGTTATACGCACTTACGCTAATGTGTAATGGTAGGGTGATTGTGAGATGAAATGAAGGACCTACAGTTTAACGTGGAATCCGAACCACGGTGGAGGCCTGGCATTCCTCACATTCACAAGATGTCTTGTTAGAGGTGAAGGAAGGGTTTGGTATATATATATATATATATATATATATATATTAAAAGTCATGTAGTGATATCCAAACTGCACGACACCTTAGCCTATTCGGTCCCACCTTAATAATTATCAATACTTCAATAAACCAGATACTAAGATTCACGCTTCTGTAAATGCCCGTGTATGTAACCTATTGTAACAAAGTGTACGATAAATACGCTACACAAATTTCCAACAATAGTATAATTATTTTTATTGGGCCTTCTTTGCTAAGAGGTTCTTTGAAATGAAAAAAACCAAAAACAACACTACTATAGATTTTTTTTTTAAATTGTGGATTTGTTGTTCCGTTATTATTTATTAACAACTCCATATTATAAGTGGAAATTCCGGGTGGCGGCCGGACTCTGCATCGCGTGTGGCCTTGTGCCGTGAGCTATGCATAAGTGGCCCGCAGGCCAATATGGCAGCCAGCTTCCTGACCTGCAGAACAGGAAGCTGACCCGGTACGAGAACCAGGAAACACTGATAAGCCATTTCAACAGTATTAACGTCCAGTTACAACAACACTTTTACCCTTCGCTCGGTGGGAGACACGAAACTACAGATCTTGATAAGGGAATCGTTATGCTATGCCACAAGATATTGTGAAAGAAAAAATACTAGAATTATAATTACTTGTATATTATAATATTTCAAATACTTATCTTGAAATATTTTATATAAGGAACATAAAATCAAGGTAACGTGTTTTTACCAAAGTTTCAGAACGAATTCAATGGGAGATGAGATTAAGAAAAATGTGCTAAAAGTGCTTTCTATATAAGTAAAATAACATCTAACTTCAATATTTCTCATGAGAATGCCAGTTCTGAAAATTAAGAACCACTAATACAATCCTAAATTATCTTAAAAGATTCTATTGACTCTTTAAAAACGACTTGATTTATTCGAGGAAGGCTAGTTCCATGTATTTTAGAAATTACTTTTATCTCAGAACTGTGGTATTTCACGTGATAGATCGTTGAAAGTGAACTTAACTACTATTTATATAAATCATTTTAAAATTATAAAATCTATACCTGAACTATAAGTACGTAAAAATATGTTTCATCTTCATCTTTGCTTGAGACATAAATTGAAATAACCACTTCTTAAATAAAATTAAATTCGAGAGTGTTTCATTAATCCAATAGGCATCCCTTATGGAGAGTATAAGAAGGAATACACTACTTGCAAATAAGTGAACAGGTAGTAAGATGTGGTGTTAAAAAAATAAATTCCTGTTGCTAGCAACTACTCAAAGTCTTGTAGCATAATTATGTGCTTAGGTAGGCACAAATGTTGATATAATAAATATATTAAATTTTAAGATATCAAGTTTAATACAAATAACATGCTTTGGTGCCCACGTGGTATAAGGCGTTACACATACAATAGGCTGGACTGACGATGCCAAGGAGATCGGGGTTTGAATCCTGGTCAAGTGAAGTGAGGGTGGTGATTCGTAAATAGTTTTCCACTGTCCCTCCCAGAAAATGTGGTTGTACTTCTTAAAACTCAGCACTCCTCAGTAAGATTGATAATGATAAGAAATTATAATTCAGATCCTTCCAAACGTGGTCCTGCATTCAAATCAGAATACTACAATACTGGACACGTGTGAGTATCACATTGTTTGTTCTAAATACAAATGGTCTTCTTAAGTGCTGGAGCTCTTCACCAAGAGTGGCGCAAAACCACATTTAGTCTAAGAGAGAAGCTGGGTTTTATTTACCCTTGATTACCAAAAGCGCAATTTTGATTTTTGGAAAGCCTACCACTTCTGTAATCAAAATATGACAGTCTTAGTTAAAATCAATGATGTGGGAATGAAATATGACTTCATCAATATGACCGCAATGTCATATTTACATTGGGACACTACAACGGCTGTAACTTCTTAATGGTTATTCGTGGAGAGTTTTTTTTATCGAAGATAATTTAATGATAAAAAAAAGTTTATTTTATCGAAGTTCTACGTAACGTGTAAGCTTTTACTGTGTTTTAATGTCGAACTTCAAAGATGAGTATTTTTACCATTACCTGCATTTACCATTACATGTGTACTAAATTCCACAAAAAAAAAAGAGCACACCACAACAAGTAATAGCTATATTGAATATAGTTATTGAATCGTTTAGCTTATACTATTATAAATTATTATAATCAATATTTATTTAAATTATATAGAGGAAATTTAAGATTATTTTCATAGAGTCCAAAAGCACATTTCTGGTTGTCTCCTCTCAGTCATCGCTTTTATAGTTGTCACCACCGTATGCATCCTCTTCTTCATTTTCTGTGTTTTCATCATTTTTGCCATTTCAAGGTATTCACGGCACATATGTCTTTCAAACAGCTAAATTTTGTAATTTCCATTACATAAACATCATCCGTGTTTTAAGGGGCCTATAATACCTTGGTGTGGCTTTGCTGATTAACATTCTTCCATATCAGTGCAACAGCATCGCTTCTTTTTAACTTTTCACGAATAGTCGCTCTTGATGGGGGAATAAGAGTAAGATCAATGCTTTTTATCTTCTTTAAAGGTCGTTGTTCTTGTTTAGGAGAACATATTATTTTGATTATACTATATTGATTGTGTTACTGACGTGAAAAAAGGTTGTCTGTACAGGGAACAAACACATTGCTCAGCACCAGTGAATAAGTAATTTTCGAGATTCACTGTGTCTACTAAACTGGCTGAAAACTTCTCGTATGCTTCATTATTGGAATATATCCTGGAAGGTTTAACCTTTCCTTGTCTTGTGAAAGCTGTGGTAAAGTCTTAACCAATAAATGCGTGAAAGCCAGATAGATCCATAGCCAAACCATAACCAACTTTTTATGCAATTGTAACGTCTATAAACCGTCTTTTGTTATTTGATGGCAGTCCAAAATACGTCCACGTGTTACAGTTCTGAAAGTGTCATTGATGATACACTAGTAGAACAAGCTTTTTAGTGTCATTGGTTCAACCAACGATGTTTCTTTCTGAGCTGTAATGTGTTATGTTCTATGATCTGGATATGCCAAGCTATCCATGTGTCTACTTCTTGATGGCGAGACTTTAGTTTATAAATTGGAATGCAGATCATAACATTGTTTTGTGCGCTATATTGATAGCATGTATCTTCAGTACCAACATACAGTATTCTTTCACCCAAAAGACCTAAGTATTTATCCTTTTTACATTCATTGTAAATGAAAGCAAGGAGTGAGGACTTAAATGAACTGTTCCTCAAGGGCTCCTGAGATTTGTTTGGAGTTTTCTGTTCTGGTACTGTCACTTTTGTCACCCTAGAATGACATTCCACAACGATGGTCATGTTCAATATCCTTTATGCTTGGAGGGTCATACAAATCGCAAACTAGGTTAACTTATTTGGTGGGTGTGCTGCATACATTTTCCAGTAGTTTGTATTCAACTCCTGCATAAGTTTTAGTAAACTTTACTCAATGTATCATAAACATTGCATCATATATGGCAGCATTGACTTCCAGTGAAGTCTCTTTAATATACGTTTGGTAATTTTATAATTTGTGCATTAGTCTTCTCTTAACCGTTTTATTAATGGACCCTTCAATTTGGCCCAAAGACAGAGGTACTTACTGGTGTGAGTGGAAATTCAATCACTTTTTCAATGTCCAATTTATGAATCACTGTTATGTACAGCAGTCTCCCAAAGAGGTCTCGTGTGCACTTCATGGCCTCTAACTTTGTTTGACAATTGGTGGGTTTTCAGGCTGAAATGCTAGCACAGTGTTTATAACAATGTTTCTGGTTATAGGATTTTTGACACTTTGAGGATTCACAGTATACATACCTTTGAGTTTTTCAAAAATCAAATAATCCTTTTTCGTAAGTTCTTACAAGCTCATCTACCAACTCAGTCATAATCACCTGCCCAGTAGAGGGGTTTATTATAGGAGTGTTGGGTTCATTATTGGGAAAAGAATTTAAAAAGTTGTCAATTGTATTCATAATTTACAGAACATCATTGTTGTATCTGATGTTCCTAGATCTTTGAAGTTTAGCTTTCAAGTCTTTAACATGTGATAGTCTAATGAATTTCAACAAATGAGTCATAATTTTGCTCCTGTTGGATCTTGTTTTTATCAACCTTGCTTTGGTGGAATAAGAATTAGCTAATGCTATGATACCACCAAAAAGGGCTCCGGAAGCTTTTTAAATTGGAGAGAGGGTTTCAACGGAGAGGGGGTCCGGAGATTCTGACCAGGTAAAATTTTAGACCCTGGATGACATTTGAAGCTATTTGAAAGAGGTTTATTTTTCACTGGTAATCTATTTTTGCATGTCTTTATTTATCATTATGTATAGTAACAACCTAGTAGGAACTTGGGTGGGGAATAGAGTGGCAACTTTTTTTAGTCAACAATTACAAATGAGAGGTAGTCCTCTTCTATATTTTCATTTTAAAGTTAATGATACTATCCAGTGGTGGTGGAACATTATTACTGTAATAAGGGCGATGAGCAAAAAAAAAAAGGTTGTTTTTAACTTATTGACCCCATGTCAAAAGGGTAATCGGTAGCCCTCCTCCAGAAAATTTCCGAAATTTGGATGCGCTTAGAACTTAAATAGAGTGGTCCACACTTGGAAAATTTTAAGAAAATTATACTCCTCTAGAAGTTATTTGGAGTGTTTCTCACCCAGATTTTTTTTAATTTGGAGTTTTCAACACGAAATTTAAAGTGTTCTTCACCTGAAAATCTTTTGAAAATTGAAAGTGGTCTTATCATGACAAATTTTTGAAAATTAAATGCCTCTATGAACTTTTTAGAGTGACATTTAGTTGTAAATTTTTGAAAATGTTATGCCTTTAGAAAATATTTTGAGTTTCTCTAAAATCGTAGTTAGAGCTAAGTGCACACAACCAGAGAAGTATTTTTTACATTTATGTTGGTGCCATGGATCTTATTGAATGCCAGGGTTATCTATCAATTACAAGATGGATACTGTAAGTGAAGGGCCTTAACAACCTGGGATGAAAATATGGACAGTACATATTAAAATATCTACCTATTATATTTAATCGAGGAAATATCTCTCAAATATATATAGAATGTTATTTTGGAAGTTTTAAGTAAAAGCACAATTCTTGCATTGCAAGTCAGTTATTAGTTGTACGCAAAACAAACAACTACAAGGCTTTTGTTGTAATCACATTTTGAATTTATTCCGAGACTCTCGACAAATACCCTAGATAGTATAATTAAATTAAATCCTAACGATTAAACATTGGCCCTATATTCTGGTGTCCTTTCATTTTGAAATATATTATTAAGGGTAGCAGAAAACTAAAATTTTTAAGCTAGCTGATTTCTGTTGACAGCATTTATTTATTTATTTTACACACTTTCAAACAGCGCTGACAGAACCTACACTTTAAATCCCTTTACTTTCCCAGGTTTTACTGACCAAAGAATATGTACTTTCAGAGTATTTTATGATAAAAGATATACACTAAAATCTCATAAGTTTCATTGCTTTATATTAAATTCTTGGCACAATGATCATCAAGAAATCACATTAATTGGGGATAGAACTAATAATTTAGATTTGGTAGTGCTCTCTACATCATGTTTCACAAATTATTGCAAAAAAAAACCTTCAATAATAATTTATAATTTATCTGATTTATCCTTGACTCTTCATGTGACAACCAATTAATTACTCCACTTTTACCTTTTCTGTTTTCCATGTACACTCCTTCTACCTTGAAAAGTAGCAGTCTTACTTAGTCTCATGGGCGTAGGGAGAATTTAATTTTGGGAAAGTTCCAAATTGTAGGCTTATCACATGATGTTAAAACTTCTGAGAAAGAGGAAAAGTATTTTAAAAAGTGGCGGTAGAACCTTTTTTGTGTGAGGGGAGAGAGAGAAGATAGCGAGGATTTTTTTCCTCCTCCCAGTTAATGTTTGAAAATTTGATGCCCTAGAACATATTGGTAGTGGTCCTCAAAGTGGAAAGGTTTAAAAATGTATACTCGTTTAAAATAAATTTAGAGTAAACCTCATCCCATTTTTAAAAATTTTGATAATCCTAGAGGCTACTTGAAGTAGTTCTTCTTAAGCAAATTTTTGTAAATTTGATTTCTCTAAAAGCTATTTTACTTAGTGCTGGATCAGATTTTTCTTAAATTAGATTCCCTAGAAATTATCTAGTGGTCCTAATCAATAAATTTTGATGCCCAAAAAAGCTATTTAAAGGGATCCTCGACTGATTTTTTTACCTTCAAAATTAGATTCCTCAGGAAGATATTTGAAGTGGGTTTAGTCCTGACACATTTTTGAAAATTGGATGCTTTTATATGATACACTACTATCTCTTAAGCTAGGGTTGCAGAATTAAATTAAGATAAATAGTTTCACAAAATCTCTTTTAAGATAAAATTAAGATAAATATTTTCACAAACACTCTTTTGCGATCAACATTAAAAACGTCTGAAAATTTCTGGGAGATGTGGGCGGTTCGTACCCTATAACCCTCCCTCGCTACACTTAGGATATACTTCTATCGTATAAGTTACGCCATAGTTTAACCATGCAAGGGTGATCTAAGTTAACGGATCAACCCTGTCAAACTCACATTGTGGAAGGTAGCTTAATGGACCTTTAAAATAGGGTTAGTTAAATAATTAATATTATTCTTACAAACCGTGGATACAAAATCAAATATATTATCACGACAATGTTTAACATAGGTTTAAAAATAAAAAAAACTATTTTATTTAAACTACAAAAGAATTCTTATTAATTTTATTGATGTCCATATTTTTATTTTTTTTAGGTCAATAGAAATATGGCAAAAATAAGATTTGAACTGTGCTTGAAAAAACCCCTAATGTTAAAATTAAACTTACAATTTAACTATGATTTTTTTTAAATTTGTTCTCATCTATGACAAAAATGTCATTAAGTATTACCCTTTGGCTTTACGATTCTGGTATTGTTTATATTTGAGGCAATAAAAATCAGGCTTACTGTTGGTTAATATAGTTTTGTAAAATAGTTCATTTCGTGTGAGAAAAATAAACTGTATAACTAGGCCTTTTCATTTTTCTAATAAATTAACTATAAATTAATGTTTTTATAATATTACTAAAATTACGGTAGCAGATGTATGTTTTATACTTGGGTTTTGTATTTACTTGGGCAATATTATGAGATAGTCTCAGCCCCTCAAGATAAAAACATTGGGTGAGGGCTCAAGCACTCCCCCCCCAAACCCCCGTCTTACAAACTTCATAACACCAAACCTTGATCCAGCATCTTTATTCACGGTTTGTTCTATCGGCATTTTCACAGGAACATGAGAAAAAGAGCCACTTGAGCGTTTGATGGATAGTCCTCCTTTAGAAAGAGATGATTTTGCCCCTGGACATATCTCTTCTGTGCTAAGAAGCTCTAGGAGATATACTGTCATTCAACTAGCATAATGGTGTTTGTTACATGCAAAGAAAATGGGACACATTTTATCTATGATCTGTGTATTCATATTAATGCTACTGGTTCTGTATGCTAGACAGAAAACTTGTAGATTCCCACATAATCCATGTAATTTTGGAATAACTGTTCTGTTTTACCGTGCTAGCTTTTCCTCGTTTTATATGTGAAAGATTTGTACTCTTCATGCAATTGAATTAGTTTAGTTGCACCCAAAATGTCTTCAAGAGTATCTTTTGTCAAATACCATTACACGTTATCACTTGATTTTGATTCTTTTTGAATTCAGAGGTCTGCCTTAATCATATGTTTGTAAAAACTTCATGAAGCGAATGCGTTATAAAGCCAGTGATTATAATATGTGAAGGCACCCGTATCTGCCTTCCCTTAAAGTTCCCTTGGTGTGAGCCAGACGCAAGCACCACACTCTCAGTCAAAATATGTTCGATTTTTGGTACATAAATTAAATAACCAACAGCAACAACAAAAAATGCTAGTTCTATACGAAATTAACCTAAGAAAATCAAAAGTTATAAATACGTTATCGCTCCTTAAAAGAGCAGATTTTGCTAATGCTAGGTCATAATGAACAAGCACAAATCTTTGTCCACATTTAAATGCAGCTTGTTGTGATACTTTCAATGTTTCAAGAACAACATTTGTCCTTGTTGGTGGTAGGCTAATGTACTAAATTGCTTGAGCAGGTAACAAATCGGAAGTTATTTTGACGTTCCAACCTTCCACATTGGTGTATTTTTACACCATTATACTGAAATCACTCAAACAAAATATTGCTTTAAACTTTCCTCCGAGTCACATATTATAGTACACTTTACAACAGAAAAGCAAAGATCCCTTAAAAGACTGGGTTACTTTGGGTATGGTTCTAAGATTCTAGACGAGGGCTGGAAGGTTCTTGACTTCCTCCGGGTGGTTTCCTACTATGCTTTGCAGTGTGGAGTTGAACTTCCGCTAATGCTCAGTAGGTTGCAGCACATTGTTGATAAAATAACCCTGGTACCTGTTTTGCCCCACTATCCCTCCTGATATAATAAAAAATCAATAGGTTTACATAACCATGTTAAAACATAATATTTGATTAACATTTATACATTCTATGTGACGTGGATACTTCACTAAATATACAAATAAGTTATATCGTGTAGAGTAACTGAAATATATTTATGAATCTAATTTTAACATTTGAACATGGGTCTGTGGAGAGGGGAGAGTGGCAGGGGTTAAACCCTACAAAATTATCCACACCCATCCCTTTTTTACCCAAGGGTTCATCACTCCTTCCCTGTAACATTTGAAACGTTTTCACCAAGGATCTGTGAGCTTGGATTTTTCATTCGAATCGAACTCGAGTCGAGTATCTCAAAAAGCTCTTAAGTTCGAGTCGAGTTCTAGTATATTTATAATTTTAAAATTTTAAGTAAAATAGAAATAGTATATTTAAATTCTACCAGTCAAAACAAACAAAATGCATATACCATATCTTTAAAATTTGAGATTTTAAAAATATATTAAAACCACGCAACCATGTTCTTTAAATAGGAAGTACAGTAATTTTTATAAATAATAGATCTATTTTTTAAAAAGTTTAAGAAATGGAAATATTGGTTTCTAAATTAGAAATAACACTTTAAAAAACATGATTTATAAATATTAAAACCACTCAAATATAATTATAATAAAAGAAATAATCTAAATTGTTTCAACCATGTCTTCAAAGACATTAAAGAATACTAACAATTACAAAAAAAATGTCAATAGAGTTGAGGTTTTAATGAGCTGATAGGTTCCCAAAATAAGCCCTCTTAGCTTTAATTACCCTATAAGAAAACGTAAGAATCACAAGCACTTAAAAATTTGAATTGTTTGATATTTCGTTTATTAGTCCTTAATGTAATAATTGCGCCTGATCCCTTGTTCAGTTTCAATTTCATTACACTAAGCGCAGTTGTGCATGTGCCTTATATGAGCTTTCACAAGAAATTATCATTTTAAAAATATTAATTCAAATTTTTAATGCTTATATAAGTTCATTTTCATTTCCATTCTTGAAAATAAAAATAAGATGGTTTGATTTATCTTTATAGTAGACAATATTAAATATTAAATGCTTTTTTTTCATTTAAAAGTGGTAAATTTGGTAAAATATTTATTGCACTGTTGATCAACTCTGATATTAGAAAGTTTAACCAACGTAATTCTATAAATAAATAGTAATTTTTTTATTTTTTTTAGTTGAACGTATTATTAAAAGATTTAAATAGCTTAAGTTTGAGAGAAATCTATATATCTCAATGTTAAATTTTAAACTCAAATTAAATTATAGTTTTAGAAAGGGATCATGTAAAAATAGTAAAAATAATAATTATTCAATTATTTAGTGATATACCTAAATAGATTGTCATCTCCTTGTCATGGCAGTTTTACATAAAATCAATCAATGATAATTCAAAATGGATGAAAATGTTGAATTAGTTTAGCGGTCGAAAGTGTTTTTAGAGCTCTATTAGGTTATTAATATGAAATTTTATATTTTTTTTAACAATTTGTTAAAATATACCGAATGATTTGTAAGTGAAACCGCTGATTCCATCTAAATTAAATAGCCTATAATTAACGTTGCATTTTAAAAATTGATTTTTACACACTGTACATCATTAGAAGTTTGAAAATGACAAGCTTACACAAATATTATCTCAATCCAGAGCTTTAATGAAAAGCTCGTCTCGAAGCTCGAAATCCGAATACTCGCAGAGCCCAATTTTTCAGACATTCATTCAGAATCAAATGCCACCCATCTTACTTACCTACTATATGGCCTCTGGAACTAGAAAGTTCATTGTCGTACTTACAAAAGTATGTCACCTATCCCTATCTTGAGCTAGTTCTATCCAGTCCAACTCATTACACCCTATCCCTATCTTGAGCTAGTTCTATCCAGTCCATACTTATTACACCCTATCCCTATCTTGAGCTAGTTCTATCCAGTCCATATTATTACACCCTATCCCTATCTTGAGCTAGTTCTATCCAGTCCATATTATTACACCTTATCCCTATCTTGAGCTAGTTCTATCCAGTCCATCTTATTACAGCCTATCCCTATCTTGAGCTAGTTCTATCCAGTCCATATTATTACACCCTATCCCTATCTTGAGCTAGTTCTATCCAGTCCAACTAATTACACCCTATCCCTATCTTGAGCTAGTTCTATCCAGTCCATATTATTACACCCTATCCCTATCTTGGGATAGTTCTATCCAGTCCAACTAATTACACCCTATCCCTATCTTGAGTTAATTCTACCCAGTCCACCTCATTACACCCCACTACTTTCAATTTCATTTTAATGTTATCCTCCCATTTGCATCTAGGTCTTCCCAATGGTCGATTCCCAATGGTCTATTCCCAATGTGTTTGGCATTCAATAATTTATTAATAATGTACTAGAATCTCCCATTCGCACTGCTTGCCCTACTCACCGTAATCTGAGAACCTTGATTATTCTTATAATATATTTTGATGCGTACAGGATAAGTAACTCAGCATTATGTAATATTCTCCACTCCCCATTAGCCTCATTGCTTGTTATACTGAATACCTTCCTAAGCAACTTGCTTTCGAACATCCTAATTTTTTTTTGTCATGTAAGTTAAGATGCCACCCATCTAGCGAATTAATAATACAGTTTCCAAATAGAGTTAATATTCTTATTCAATATTACATGTCAATTATGTATACATGTTAATATGAACCGCTTTCTCTTTCATTTCTTCCGGATGCATGTCAACATGCATCTTACCAGAATCCTTAGTTTTAAACTACTACCTTACGGTAACAGCTGTAGAAAGAACTGTTTTTGTTTTAACATTCCTTCTGCTTATGTATGTAAATTACCACTTTGTTAATGATAGTGGTTATATAGGTCGTTTAATGAATTCAAACTTGTTTGTGTATACAACAAACAGTTTAAAATATACCTTCTGACACATTTATTTTTTAAACATGTCTGATATCAACTTTTTCCCATAATAAGTATAGGTGTGTATTTAAATATATAATTAAAGGCATTCTCTCTTACTAAGTGCCCAATCCCTTAAAACGCTCCCGCAGAATACAAGGTTAGACATTCCAACCACCGAACCATTAGCCATCGGCCTACACATTATATACACCTTACCCCAATCAAAAATATTAAAACATAACATTTAAATATATATATATATAAGTTAAAGTACATCCCACTAATTGTATCTATTAATTAAAAATTATTTGGCCGTCCTCTTGGTCTAGTGGTCATCATTCCTGACTACTAAGCTAGAGATCCTGGGTTCTATTCCCTGAAGATGAATTGTTTCTATCGTTTCCATGGTCTGGTTGGTTAGATTTAAGTTACTTTATATCTCTTTTAACTGTCTTTAAGCCTTTTCAGCCCTTTCATTCTTTTTACGCTTTATACGGATTTTAACCTTTTTACCCTTGCTATCCTCAACCATTTGGCGCCTTTTTTTACATGTTTTATCCTTTTAAACTTTACACTAATTTATTTGGATTAAATTTACTTTTTGACCTTTTAAGCCTTTTTGCCGTTTTGTGAGCGTTTTACCAGTTTTGCCCCATTTGGCAGATTTGCTACTTTTCCCCTTTTGTCCACTTTACCTTAGGTTCATTTATCTTTTTGCCTTATTGGACTTTTGATCCTTTTTACACATTTACCCTTTTTAATTTACTTTTTTACCTTTTTTAAAGAAAAACCTATTATATTTTTCCCTTCTGCCCTTTTTGCACTTTTTAAACCTTTTTACCTTTTAGTCCTAAAATAGTGTTCGTGGGAAAAGCCAGATACTTAAATGCTAGTCAGTAATATATTCCTTTAACTCTTTCCCAGGGCCCTCAAATAAGATACCTAATAACACCTGTGCCATAACAGGACTTGATTAATCTTCTTATTTTCCTACATCTTATCCCGCTCATGTGGGGTGACGTTTTAATATATCCCAGTTACAATAACAATATTTGTTTGGGCGGACCCGTTTTATAGCTGGGTGCCCTTTCTGACGCCCACTCCCGACACTCAGAGAAACATAGTTAATTCTATAAGCAAGCGCGAAAGAGCCGGAAGATCTCAATTATACCGGAAAGATACTTTCACATACCTACCAGAGATCTTTTACATGCCACAATCGACATGGGATTTATGGCTTTACTTCCCCTCCGAAGGAAGCTGTTTTAAGGATTTTTGTCGCTCAAGTAAATTCCGTTGGCCTCGGCTGGGTTTGAATCCATGAAAATCGGGTCTTTAGGTGAGCACTATACCCCAAGACCACCGAAGTCGATATAAAACACCACTTGATTAGTAAGGTACAGTTTTAGCTTTTTACGACTGTAAAATAAAGTAATACGGCATATTATTATATACTGAAATGATAATGATGTGATTTTATTTTATTTGGAGAATTTACCTATTAACCCAATTTATTTTATACTAGTAGCTGTATGAACTGCAGAACTCGCTACTTCCACGTTTTATCATTACTATAATCCTAAGATTTCTCTTTTGATTTCAAGATGAAATGTCCCCTATAGTACGGGTAGCTGAACGGTTAGTAAGACACGATGCTAAGAGAGAAAAATAATATGTTAAAATAATGGACATTAACGCTGGGTACTCACTTATAACAAACTATGTTTTTATTAATAAATAAGTATTTGTTTTTAAAACACTATAATGATAATTAAAAATTATATTTTAAACGATAATAAAAGTAATATAGGATATATTACAGTCCTGTCAATGTATCAATTTAATCTGTTTTAGGTAAAAATAAATATTCAGCTTGCACAGCACCTTTAGTAAGACGATGTCGACATGCTCATAAAATTTCACAAACAATGCCATTCAAAACTAAGAATCTTTATAAATTACCTTTGCTATTCATTATTTGATAAGAGCCCAGTTTCTCTGAGCACGGTGAGTAAACACTTGCTATTCCTTATTTGATAAGAGTCCAGTTTATCTCTCCGTGGTGAGTAAACGCTGATTATTCATTATTTGATAAGATCCCAGTTTATCTGATAGCGGTGAGTAAAACCTTGTTATTCACAATCGGAACACATGCTGGTGTGTTTGTCTGCCAATGGTGAGTCAATCCTTGTGTCCCATTATCTTATAACAACCAGGTTTATCGGTCCACCATGGGTAAAACTTTGTTATTTACTATTTGATAACATTCAAGTGTGTCTGCACGTGATGAGCCAACCCTTGTTACTCACTACTTTATAGCACCCTGGTTTATATCTACGCGGTGAGTAAACCCTTGTTATTTACAACAAACCAGTGTATCTGGCCTCGAAGAGTAAACCATAGCCCACCACATGAAATCATATCTCCCCTCCTGACGCAAACTACGCCCTTCTGCAACTTTCCTTCTTCCAGAGTCAACGACGTGACAGCTGTGTGTGGTTTTTGAAAATAAAAGGCGATCTGGTTGCTATCGTGGGAGGGGAGACTTTATACTGTGGGGTTAGGTTAGGTTAGGGGCACGAGGGAAGGTTAGATTTTCTATTCAGCGACGTTGATCAGGCGGAGTTTAATACACACGCGTGTATGTGTTTGTATGAAGATATAAAGAAAGGTTTGGTGCAGGCATCACGGCTACTAATGTTGTGTTTTTTTGCAGCGATGGTACTAGGTGTTGTGTTTACTTATGGGGTGTAGGTAAAGAGATATGGTAGGGAACTAAAAAATAGGGTAAGGAAGGAGTGGATATTAATCTCTAATATATTGTTGTTGCAGCTCTACAGTATATTTGATTGACGTCGCGGCTTTGAATATGAGCAATCGATAAGAGTGGTCAAACAAAGCTACAGTGACAATGGAAAAAGAAGGAAAGACGAGGAAAATGTAGCGATATAAGCTAGTTTAATTTTCAAGAGGCATATTTTACATTATAAAATGTGTTTGTTTAATAATACCTTTTTAGAAAACTAACTTTATTTCCAAAATAAAATTTTACACCACAGTACGACTTAAATACTTACTAGCATAGAGTAGTAAAATAAATTTGAAAATGCAAATTGAGCAATAGGAATTAAAGAAATTTTAAGTTCTATGAACTGCTTATAACTAGTAAATGATTTTTTTAAAACATATTTAATAAAACCAGTGTTCTCTAAACTATTAATAATCCTCCTTTATATCTTCATAAGGGGTAAAATCTAAGCGCTATAAAATGTAATAAATAATTTAATTGTATTCTAATTTTTAATAAAAATAAATGTTATAAATATATTCATCCAACATAAAATTAAATTTAGGAAATCTCTAAGTTAGTAATTATCAATAGTGTATAATAACTTTATTTCAGGAGTGCGTCAAAGTGAGTCCATTTTGGTATTACTTACTAACTTACTCACTCTAAGGCATATATAACTTGAAGGTACATTGCATTTATAGCAATTATTAATTAACAGAAGCATAAAAGTAAGAATAAATGTGAGTTCATGTGTTAACCCAAAAACAATACAATAACAGGAACTATGTCTAGTAACAAGCTCAAAGCCATTCACAAGATCTCAACGTGATCCTCTTGGCCTACTGAGAGCTAGTAAAAATTATTTCATCTTATTTTGCTTGGCATCCTGATAATATACTTGTAAAGAGCCAACCAGTGCAACCAGTGTATTTCCATACATCTTTAACATAAAAAAAAACTACTTGGTGATATTAGCTTAGAATATGTTTTCATTAAAAAAAACTGTTGGTTTTCACTTATCAGGTTTTTCTAATAAATGGCATTGGAAAGCTTAATGATTCAACAGACAGTTATGTGAGTGTGTAAAGTGTTAGCCAATCAGTTATAGTAAACTGTGTGTTTTTAGTTCAAGTTTCTTTGAGCGTGTGAAGTGTAAACCAATCAATTAGAGTAAACTGTATGTTCTGGTCTCAAATTTATGAAGGTGTGTTAATTGTTAGCGAATCAATTAGAGAAAACTGTATGTTCTGATTACAAGTTCATGCGAGCGTTTGAAGTGTTAGCTGATCAATACGCGTGAACTCTCTGTTATGAATTAAAGTTTCTTTAATCGTGTTAACTGTTAGCCAATCAGTTAGAGTGAACTGTATGTTCTGAGCTCAAGTTTATGTTAGCACGTGGAGTTTTAGTTGATGAGTTAGAGTGAATTGTATGTTCTAAGCTTAAGTTTATGTGAGCGTGTGAAGTGTTAGCTAATCAATTAGAGCGAATTGTATGCTCCGAGCTCAAGTTTTATGGAGCGTTAGAAGTGTTAGCTAATAAATTATAGTGAACTTTATGCTCTGAGCTCAAGTTTTATTGAGCGTATGAAGTTTTAGGAAATCAAAAAACGAACTGTCTGTTCTGAGTTCAAGTTTCAATGAGGGTGTGAATCCAGCTCTAGGAATCTAGCTTTGGAGTCTCAAACCCAAATCCAGCTAACTACAGTGTGGTTTTTAATTCAAACTATATTTCCATTTTTAATTCAAGCGTAACTGCGCCATAATTTTTTTAAATTGATTTAAATAATTCCAACTATTAAGGGGTCGATCGTCAATTTCTCGGAGTTAAATAATAAAAATTCGAGACAAAATAAAATACACAGCTATTTTTATATCAAGTTTCTTACCAATAAGAAACTTATTAGTTGTTACATTGTACTGAATTTTTAATTTAACTGTAGGAAATTTAATGCAATAGGCTTAAAATATATTATGTTAATTAATAGATTTGATTACAATAATTCAACCCGTGGGGTCATAAAAAATGAATCAATTAAGAACTAAAATTACAATTATTATTTCAGAGTATACTTAGCAGGTGTAAGAATTAAAAATAATATCACTTTGAGATTTACAGTGACGTAACACTCACAAAGTCTTGTGTCTTTAAATATTTCAGATGCTGTACTTAACAAAGCTCAACTAGGATTTATCGGGAATTTTCTGTGTGTCCTCATTCTTATCTTTATGATGCCTTTAACATTGAGTCCCTCTTAAACTACTTAATTTTATTAAGGAATAAAATATGTTTGGAAAAATATAAAACGTAAGGGAGGCTACTTAAATAGTTCCAAAAATATATACGAAAATGTGACGAGCATGTTGATCGGAACACTAGTGTTCGATGGAATGTAATAATAGTGTCAGGTTGCGTTCTTAAGTTTATTGTGTGTACTTTTAATATGAGAAGGGCTGGGCATTGTTATAAACCTCGCCTTATTTGACATTCTTACTTTACATCTCTTCTAAAATATGTATGATGAAAAGAGCTCTGAACCCCTGCTAACCATTTTGAGAGGCAATTTATCTTAAGTAATATAAACTATTGTAATTACTTGCTAACAGTCAAATATATATTTTTTATTTTCAATTTTACATACTAAAAAATACTAAAAATGGCAGAGTTATAAAATTTACCAAATAAATTAATCTAGTAATTAAGAGTAGAAACATTAATCATGGCATCAAAGTAACATGCCGAATATTTTGAATTAAGAACAAATCTTGGTTTGTTTATATAGAAGAAGTTAAAATTAAAACATATGTTAAAATTATACTAAAGCAAAAATTAAAATATACATATAGTATAATCTCCTTAATCCGAACTAATTGGGACCAAAGCTTTTTCGTTTTAGCAAGCAAAATTCGGACTAAGCGGTAGAAAGCGGAAAGGTCTTGGAATTACAGTTGAATGAATCTTATCAAAATTACATTAAATTTACTGGTGTATATAGCACGTAATATGTTCTGTAGTTTTAAATTTATGGTTTATATTTTTACAATACTGTAATTATGTTTAGTTACATTAAAATTCATTGTGTTGACTACAGAATATAGATATTAATAATTTATTATTACCATTTCTTACAATTCACTTTTAACTTTGAGTTTGTTATCAATAAAATATATTTCATTTGACTAAGTTTATCCCTCCCCCAGTCACCCTCCCCATCCCCCCATTTTATGAAAATGGTGTTCGGATTATTTGGAATATTGGACTACAGGGGATTTAATCTATTTTAATATATTAAAATAATTAGTTCTTTAAATTCATTCTTCTCTTTTCATTTGGCAATATGTTCTATTGCTAACCTTTCTTATATGTATTTATATATTCTCTGTTGGGATAGTTTATTCAAAATTGACAAATATAAAACAATGAACTATGATTGTGTCTAAATTGTGCCCACTATCCTACTTATAATTTACTACTATAAATTTGAATTGACATATGAATAGTCAAACTAGAACAAGTTTAAAGTTTAAAGGAAATGTTCATTGGTTTTGTTAAAGCTTCCGCTCCCCCTTCTATTCATGCGAAGAAATTCGAAGGGGTACAAAGAGGGACAAGAAGATGCTTGAAGAAGGGAATATATTGCTTTTTGGAACCTCCTCCACTTGTTTTCACTTGCTTCCTGGTCTACAAGTTAAAAGAAAAGATAAAGGAGTATAAAAAAAATTGGAATGGGAAGCGACCAAATAAATTCTTTTAGCTTCTCGTTGAATTGTCTTTTCCTTCAATGGATTAATTCATTTGGAGATTGTTCTTTCGTTGGCTTCCCCGTTCTTCTTCCTTCCACGACCATCCATGTAAATCAACGCTAGACAATCCAGCCAAGAGCAACCATATAGAGAAAACAGGGTAACACTTAATACCAACCTTCTCCTTTAGCAGAGGAATGTGAACTTCTTTTTATTACTTTCTCATAGAAATATAATATTGAAATCGTGACAATTTTTTACCTTTATATTATAATGGAACGAGATATTTTATGCACCCAAACACCAAAAATTGGCTCTACAATAATTATATTTCTATTTCTGTCAAACTTTATACTTATATGGACATACAGTATCTTGAGAAAAATCTTGATTATAATTCTGGCTATCACAGGTAGTTTAATAATAAATGTATTTTGAAAAATTGTTTTTATTATCTGCCGTAAAATTTTTGTTTAAGGTGGCTGTAATGATTATTTTCAAAATGGTTGTAACAATTTTGATCTAAATATCTGTGAAAATTTTATTCTAATGACTATAACGATGTTAAGTGCAACAATTTTGTTCATTAATAACTGTAAATATTTAGTTCAAAATGTATACATAGAAAGGACATTACTTGATAAATATTTCTATATGCTTGTTTATCAAAGAAAAATAAACATCATAATGGTCAACTTTAGAGGCCAATTCACGGGGCCATAATGAAGGAACTGGGTTGACAATGTGATTAATCTGAAATTACGGGGGATTCAATTGATTTCCCAGCTCCTCATTCACTAAGCGATATACAAGTGATATGGTTGTTAGCCAATATTTTCCTCCATATTTTTCTCAACATTTCAAGGTAGTCCTTTGTGACGTTTGGAATGTATACATTGTCTTCGATCAATCCTATTCAACGTGAAACGTGAGGGGAAATGGTAGATAACTCAAGTTAAGGTCAATATTTTTGCAGTTTGTATGCTAAAAAAACTTTTTCGGACACTATAAATAATATATTGCTCTCGTAGATGATGTGTTTAGTTTTAATTCCTAAACATGGTGAGGTCAACATTTTTGAAATATCTGTCATGAGCATTGTGGAATTTACCAGGAATGTATATCACCGCATCTCACTACCCGTTAAGGTTATACGTATAAGTAATAATTACGCTAATGGATTAGGAATCGGGGAGGTTGAATTTAGAGGAAGTGAACCCGCATTTACGTAGATAGAGTGGGAAACTACTTAGGGAAAACCACCCTCAGTTCACTCGACAGAGATTAGAACCTCATTCTTACCGTCCTTGGCAGTCTAGCTAAACACTAAACTAGCGAGTTAGCCAAATACGCCCCCGAGGGGGGGGTGAATGTAATGCACTTGTGATTGTATAAACAAAATGTTTTATCTAATTTTACTAGGCAGATGGGATAATTACGTAAAAGAAGTCATTGTTTTCGTGTCTGTTTGGTAAATAGATCAGACTCATTAGAGAAATTAAATACGTCAACTATTAATTATAAATAAGTTTACATGTATTGAAGAAAGAATTATGGATTTATGCGAGTACATAGTTCAAAATCAACTGACTGTGGTGTGAAGGTTAAAACGGTTACTTTTTGTGGGATTGAAGATTTGCAACCTTTTTTATATATATGCTGCATGTAAATATGTTACTTCACACACACAC
This sequence comes from Timema poppense, assembly GCA_902141375.1. Taxonomy (NCBI): domain Eukaryota; kingdom Metazoa; phylum Arthropoda; class Insecta; order Phasmatodea; family Timematidae; genus Timema; species Timema poppense. Next base: position 95,956 of record CABFOV010000147.1, read on the forward strand.
ACACACACACACACACACACACACACATATATATATATATATATATATATATATATATATAAAGAGAGAGCTAGATAGATATATAGATAGATAGATGGATGGATTGATTGCTAGATAGATGGATGGATCGATAGATATATGGCTGGATCGATAGATAAATGGATGGATCGATAGATAAATGGATGGATCGATAGATACATACTAGGGTGTCCCCAAAAAAAAACTTTAAAAATGTTAACTCTCACCTTATTATATAGTTTATAAAAGTAAATCAGAATAACTGGTAAAATTTTAACTCAATTAAACAATAATTATAGGTCCCCCAAACCCCCTCAATATGAAAACTATTGGACAATTTTTGATTGAAAATAATATGGCCTTGCCTGTTACTGAACTATATTACATTGTAGTGAACGCTTGTAAAGTCTTTAAAATCTACTAAAAAATGTACGTGCAGGATAGATCGAAACATTTATTATCAACTAAACATTATATTTAAAATAATACAAATTTAAAGAAATTGTTACTTAAACCATGAAACTATATAAGTGCAAGTTCCTCGCGATTGTACTTGGTAAAGTCTTTCCTATGTTTCTCAATAACTTGTAATAAGTACTGCTTTTGAACCTCATCCTTCGTGGTCTCATTAAATGTCTGTATCAAAGCTACATCACGTTTGGTGCAATCATTCACACACATCATGTTTTTAGCTAAATCTGAAGCTTTCTTGAATGACTACGTTTCTGGCCAGATTTCAATGGGCACATAAAGAAAGTTGTCGTCTATTCCAAGTGTTTGAAAGAAACTGTGAGAAACCTCTATATCACGGACTGTGAGAGGAAGAAACTTCAGTGAGTGCGAACCTCTTTCTGTTTTGAGATTATGTTGCACAATATGTGCTTTGTCTTCAGGAGCCAAATGTTCAGTGAAAAGAACAAGCGTGGAGGTCTCTGGACTCTGGGCTGGGCTGGGAGTGCCACAGTAAATTCTTAAGACCAACTGTTCCCAATTTTTCATCGCCATAATTTTAAAGTCTTTGGATCAAAAAATATCGTTAAGTGGTGCGTCAGCTGCATATCTGCTTGTAACCAAGGTTTAATGTAAACGCTGACAAAAAAAACTTGTTAAATCGTTTCATTCCTTGAAGTTCATGAGCTGTCAAGTGAAGTGTAGTTACGTTTTCTTCTAACAACAGTTGGATTTTCATAGAATAGATTGCCTTTACCATCACTCAAGCTCTATGAAGAGCACCGGGCTTCCTAATTCGAGTAGCTGCAACATGCAACCCCATCAGTAATCCTGCAAGGTTAGGTAGTTCCTTATAGTCATCTCTTTTAATTTGTGAGATATGAAGTCTTTCTAAAGCTCTAATGTAGGTACAACTGGAATTTCTTGTTGTTTATATTCATGGTTGAGCTTAGAACAATTGTCTAGGTCTCTCTTAAACATAAGGACAGCTGGACAAGTAGAGGTCCTGAGACACACGTTGAAAGCATAATAAAGAAGCACTTCTAACTAGTAGTGTTGGCAAGCTAGCCACCACAGATTACTCTCAATTAGATTTTCCATAATTGTACAGACTCCATTAATTCTTCCTATGTTTTAAGCAGTCCTATCAAAACATATACCGACTACAAGATAATCGCAGTTCCATGACTCCAACTGATCACGTACTGCCTCACTGATGCTTGACCAGAGCCAGATGCCAACTTCGGAACACCAAAGAGTTTAGTGTGCCTTCAAATAAACAGGGAACTATAACTGGTAGCTGTTCTACTTTTTCAGTGCCAGTCACATCAGCCAGTTGCTGACCACCCCAGTGGACAACTTGGCTTGATAATTCTCTTTAATTTTGTGTGCATGTTCATGGTGACATTGCATGTTAAATCTGGGAAAGCATTGCACAAGAGGTATAATATCATGTCTCATTGATTATGGACACCAAAAGCATTGTTGATTTCCTGATACACGTATTAGACCGATCAAGCGCATCTGAAACTGATGACTACACAGCACGTTTGTGTTTAAGTCCAACACGTTCAGAGGTTTTGAATTGTTATGCAATGAATTCAAGTTTACATTCTTCTTCAGTGTTGATTTTGATACTGGCAGCATCAGGCAGAATGTTTACAATACCAATAATGTTGTCTTCGCCACTACTGGTTTCTATGGATTTTTTAGTTTTTGATGTTGAAGCTGATTGATGATGGTTGGGGCCTTACAAGGACAGCTAAACGCTGATCAAATCGTTCTTTACGTAGAGAAGACTGCGTCTCCTGCCCTGCGAGTATTTTGTCCACAGGTTCAATTGGACCAGTTTTTGACTCTTTCTGAAACTTTAGAAACTGCTGTTCTTCTTTGTTTTTAATTAGCTTTTGGCTATTGGCGTGACTGATATCAAACAGTTTATCCATCTTATCAATAAACTTTTGCTGGTTTTTATGATATGCCAGAATGTTTCTTGTCTTATGTCTCATCAGACGGGCATGTTCTTCGTAGATATATTTGATTTTTTTGATAACGTGATATTTTTGTCTGATAGAGAGTTGTGACTTAATCCAAAAATGCACAAGCTGATTTTACACCTGTTCCGCACTTTACCGAATTTTGAATTTTTGAAACCTATGATAAAACACGAAATTTTGCATCACATCACGTCCCGAAGGAAGACGAGCACCCAATATAGTTTCACAGAGATGGACTATCAACCAGATATGACCACTGTCTAGGGTTGATTTTAACGCCATTATTCTACACACATTCACGGATAAGTAAAAACTTTTATATTGCGATTTACCTTTATTTTTGTAATGCTTAGCTAAAAGAGAGAGAGAGGATCAAAGCGGTGTGACCTGTCTTGGGTGATTCTCAAAAACACAATAACTTAATGAACAGACCAAGTAGTTTAAGTTGCAATTGTAGGCTTGAATGTTGAGGGTTGTGATTTCTTGGAAATTTGCTGCCAACCAAAAGGAAATAGAGGAAAATGAGGGGGATTTAGGAAGGGAAATAACTAGTTAACTGGAATTATCAACAAGTAATGTTTCATGTCAGATTTTAAGTCCAGCAAATAAAGTGCTGTCGATCAGCTATGTTATGTAATGTATAGGTCTATATAACATGTATGATTGTTCTGCTACTATATGAATAATAATAGTACAGTCACTTATATTTATTTGTTATTGTGTCAATTCCACTTATCGACTTACCAACTGTACACTAGCATGAAGGGTCTAAAATAGAAAATTACCTTAAAAAGCAGGCTCATAAGGGACCTCTAAATATTTATCAAGTGAAATAAAATTTTAAGAGTTATATTACTACATCACAAATAAACTTTTTAGAGGGGGAGACTTAGAATTTTCCATTTTTTAATTTAAATGTCACTTTTGGGACATCCTAATATGGATGGATGGATGGATATAGATAGCTAGATGGATAGCTAGATAAATAGATGGATGGATGTATAGATGGATAGATAGATACATACACATACAGATATATATTTATACATAGAGAGATGGGTGGATAGATTTGTTAATATATGAATGGATTGTTGGATGAATGCCTAAATGGATAGATAGATGGATAGCTAGGTTAATACATATTTAATTAAATAAATATATTGAGAGAAATAAAAAGAAATAGGTGTTTGTCAGGGATATTGCCTAATACAACTTAATAGGCCTCTGTTTTTAATATGTGGTGTATGCATATTCCTGGCCTAGTTTAACTATTTTATGTAGTAATAAAATATTGTGTATTGACATATTGAGAACCCGCTAGTGTTTACTACACGAACCACCACTCTCCTCCTAAACATCCTACTTAGTTTGAGGGGTGTCTGAAGTTTAAAAGAAAATATTAATTTGATTATGTTTAGAGCTATAAAGTAAATAGAGCATTTTTAGCCAGATCTTGTATGTATCTAACAGTTACAACAGTAACTTAAAATAAGCCGCTTCGGTTGTTGGATAATATAATCAAAGTCAATCTCACAGTAGATTGAGTAGACTGTGGACTTAAAATAACGGGGAGATCGGGGTTAGAATCTTTGTCGGTTACGTTGACGGGGGGGGGGGGGGGGGGGGGGG
>CABFOV010000147.1:100146-115332 GCA_902141375.1 Timema poppense
GGGGGGTTACTATATGGTTTACACACTCCATTAAAACAAATGTGGGTACATGTCATCTAAATTCAATCTTCCTTATCCCTACTACATTAGCATCCGTATGCTTACAGCTCGAACGGGTAGTAAGATGTGGTGACACAAAAACACACTTAAACTAGATACTTACAGATATTTATCATTCAAGTAATGTGATCTGCAGCTATCACTTTATAATAAATGGTATCAATAGTTATAAAATAATATTACTATATTCAAGTGTTATCAATATTTATATTAAAAGCAGTTTTATTTATTTTCTAAACACTATTATAGATAAACTTGTTACTATACCTTGTTTTGTGTTTGTTTGATGAATAATAAGTATGCGAGTACAATTTGGTATGTAAAATAAAAAATAAAATGCAATGTCACACTTTATCAAATACTTAAAATTGAATGCATTTCAAATTAGGTTATTCTAATGTGTTAAACACGTGAAAGACCTTTATTATTAGGAAATTATTTTTACATATTAATTAAGTTTTGGCAGACAGAAGCCTTTAGGCTTAAAATGTTAAAATGTTTATATAATATTAATAATAATAATGCCAGGTAACATATGGATTAGTACCCAAAATTACATCTACAGAATTTGACGTTGCTTTATAATAATTTTATATTTAAAAATTTAAGGGAAGTTTCTCTTAGTATCTAATAACAAAAACATTGCCTATGTGTGTGGGGCGTTAATTTGTTTGTGACAGCTTGATATACCTTTTCAATGATTGGAAGAATAATAATACAGTTGAAAGTGTGAGATTAGAAACTCTCTTTAAGAAAAACCTTTAACATCTTATAGAAATAATGGCTTTTGTCGGTAAAAGTAAAAGAGAAGGGCTATCCAAAGCAAAAAAAATAATATTTTCATAAATACATTTTAGAAATATTAAAATGGTCGAAATTAATAAACGTGTAGTCCAAGCTAGTGTATCACTTGATAGTTTTTATCTTTTGCGGTCACTAGGGGTCATAAGTACTTTTATATCATATGTAATATGGACTGTTTTGAATATAATTAATCTAATTTAAAGAGTTCAAAACTTGTTTTTTAGCAAAACTTATCAAAACCATGAAATGGAAAATTAAATATAAACATATTCTAAAAGAGATTCAAAACTAAAATCCCTGACTCACTGACTCTCAAACTCATGGACTCATTCACTGACTCACTGACTCTCTTGTCAGATGGAATATATGTTTTTATACAAGAAAGAAAATAGTTTATTGAAATGGATATCCAATAGCTACGGAGGTGGCTGAAAGCTAGGAAACAAAATCAACATTTGTTCTTCCGAAAAAGTAAAATTATTTAATTTATAAAATCTTGTCAACGCACCCTCGCTTATTAATGAACAAAGCATCTCCTCATCCAAATGTGAAAGCTCAAAACGCCACATTACTTCCACTTGCTAACCTAACCATGAAAGAACCTAAAATGAAATTAAGTTATAAAGAGAAGGGGAAGAAGACGTGTGGACATTAATTTGTGGGAGATCAAACTTGAAGAGAATAGAAGGTAGTTCAAAAATGGCGAAGGGTATAGAAAGAATTGGGAGGGTGGAAGAGCATTTTTAGCTGTAAGCCAAAGGGCCGTGGGAGAGAAACGGTATTATTCCTAATTGGATATGCTATGCTTGGGCTACCGACAAGGGTGTGTCAGAGAGGGGACTTAGTGACCCCTGAAGCTATTCCTTGGTATCTTCGGGTGATAAGGGGGAGAGAGAGGGTAGAAAATGGGGATAAATTGGATTAGGTTGGTTGGATATATGTTAGATGGGTCTAGAAATGGGTCGTCCCAACATTTTAGATGAATTCTGTGTCTCGACTGCAACTGCATAAACAGTATAAAGCTGTGAGGTGTTATCGTATTTATTTGTTTTAATTAGAGAATTAACTTGGAATTTCTTAATATTATACAAACATGTATGATTTGTAATTTGTAATTTTTACTATCCTTGAATTAAGGTTGAAACCATAGAAATTGCGGACCTCCAGCAGAAACACAAAGTGGAAACAAATGTAATCTAAGACGTCAAAATTATTTGTCTACTAATTCACATCTTTAAATAATATTTACTTCTGTTTTTGTTATCCTGTAGGTGCTCAAGTTTGACGAAATGGATTGGGAAATTTAGGACTAAGGGCCAGTTTCATAGTCAGACTTAGTGCACCTCAAGTGCGGCGCTATATTAAATACAAGACACCTACTTACACCAGAATAGACTGGGCTGGTTTGCATATGAAACTGGCCCTAAGCCTCTTACTACTTATCTGAGCTAGTCACATATGTATACTAGTGAAGTAATGATAAGGAAAACTGAAGAGTAAATATACCCGCATTTTCATGGAGGGTGGGAGAGAAACCATTTATGAAAACACCACCTCCAACACCTGGTAAGGTATTTAACATTGGCATCCCCATTACTATAAAACCAGACAATATGAGACTAACGTCCTTGTATCCAAGCCCACCTGTTCCGGTACACGTGACGGTTTATTTTTACCGCGTCCTAGTACCAATTCACGGCTTTACGCATAGGACCTATACAGTATTTTAACTATGCTAATGGGCTAAGGAAGAAGAAAATAGAGTGTTTAAGAAAATGTACCAGCATTTTAGTGGAGTGAGAGTGGAAACAATGTATAAAAGACTCTGTACCTCCTGCAAGATTTGAGTTCCAGCTTCCCAGTTAACAGCAAACTATAAAAATGCGCGTGACATTTAGACCACGTGTCAACCGATGCAGGAACGAGTTATGTTAATAAGTTGGGATAACACAAAGGTTTTTCAAACAGTTTAGTATCCATCTGCTCGTAAATAGTGAATACGTCCGTATAATGTTCAAATCTCATTAGTGAAACAATTTAATATCTTGTTATAAGGAAATGTTATCTACTTATGATTCACTTTATAGAATTACAGCTATCATTTTACATAGATTATACTAATATACCACCAGAAAATGTTAGTTTATACAAAGAAATTACAGTTTTGTACAGGTTACCAAAAAATAATGGGTAGTACAAAATGATTTTGTTATGTTATTATTAGTACCGCGTCTTACTATCCGTTCGGGTTGTACGCACTTATGCTCATGTGTAATGGTAGGGTGATTGTGAGATGAAATGGAGGACCTACATTTTAACGTGGGATCCGAACCACGGGGGAGACTACCTAGCACGCCCTATGGGAACAGCTCTGTGATAGGCTAAATTTGATCACGTGACCACGCCCCCTCGCTCTCTGGTTGGGGGTTGGTTTTTCCCCTCCCCTCCTCCTGACCCACTTACCAGTGTTCCAAACTTGTTTATTATTGTCTCATTTGTTTTTAATTTGTGCTTATTGGTTATTTATGTATGATCATTGTTTATTAATTTGTGCTATTTGGTTATTTAATCATTGGTTTTTTATGTTTGGGTAGGATTGGGACGAGGCTTGAAGTTTATTTTTTATTTATTGGCGTGCAGTACACGGCGTCAGGAGCTCTTCCCGTTGCATCGGCACGGAGAACGAAGCTCTCCTGAAGGCAGCGTAGCGTTGAATGCGACAACTGACCGGCTGGAAACTGTTCGCCGCTCTTTCACTTCCCCAGGGGAGGTAATACGAACCTTTCCCGACGACCGCTTAGCGTAGAGTGTGAGAAATGGTTTCTGATCGTGATACCCCTTTCACTTCCCCTCACTCCTTCCTACTTCAAAGCATGTGTCGCAACCCCTCCCCCTATCTGATAATTTGGTTTTCCCGGTGTTGCAACCCCCTTATGTGGTAATGGGTTTTTTCCTGGTGACTCATACCTGGAACGAGTTTGGAGGCTTGACAAGACAGAAATAGAACATGACCTTGAATGATGTCGCAATGGGTTTCCCTGATGACTGGCACCAGTTTGGCGCCTCGACAAGACAAATCGAGACAAGAATAGATCGTAACCTTTAAATCGTAAGCTAGTACAAGAGTTAATTGACCCTGTTCATGTTTGGTGCCAGTTTGCCGGGTCGACAAGTCGAAACTCGTATCTACGTGTAAGTTACAGACAGGTTTTGCGTGAATAAAACGCGATAGTACAAATCATATATTTATTATACATTAAAAGTTTTACAGACATACATTAAATGTTTCACATACATACCTTAAAGGTTTTAGAGATATACATTAAAGGTTTTAGAGACATACATTAAAGGTTTCACAGACATACATAATATTTACTATACAGTTTTAGAGAAATAACGCATATATTCGTGCATACGTTTTTCTACAGTGCCTCTTAGATGCGTTTGTAAAATTGTTTTTAGTTCACAATCCAGCATTTAATAGTCTAAGCCGACGACTTGACGTCTATAGTAGGTGGCACTGATAAGATCCAGGTTTCTGATGTGCATTTCCACCGTTGGCTGTTCGAGATCTATGACATACACTGATTCTGTTAGCGTGTCACTCACATCCACGACGAGTGTGTCGATCAAATCGTTGCAATTGCGTGCGATGGGTGTCGACCGCATATCCCGGCGGTCAATGGTGACGTCGATGAGGTCCCACATATCTCAAAGACGCGCCCAGCTAGGTGCTGGATATGCGACCCGTTTGAGTCCTGCATTTGTTTCTCGCTAATGATGACCATACGGTCACCGCACATGCGTCTCTGAGAGAATGCATGATTAGTCAGACTAATCTTCTGAGGAGGTTGCGTGTTGATGAAAAACTTTGATATGATCAACTTGTGTTTGCCCAGTTCTTGCCAATCTGTACGTTTAAACACCGACCAGTTCCCTCCACATTTTTCTAGCTCAACATAGGGCGTAAAGTTGTTCTTGACGCTCATTCTGACGATGACTCGCTTGGCGTTGACTTCATCCAGTGGAAACAAAGTGTAGAAAATACTGGTGATAGCGAGCGGCTTCACCGGATTTGCTTTGCGGGTGTAAACGTCTTGAAATTCCATGATGTTTGTTCGCTTCAACGACTGTCGCAGTTATGGCAGGCTTGCCATCGGGGCGCCTCCTTTATAGGCGCACGCTGATTGGACGAAGCCTCTTGAGGGGCGGCAGGACCCTACAGTCTTAAAAAGTGTGTTATAATATCTCACCACTTTAGCGTCGATACCAGTATGATTGGTAGGCGAGAAAAGGGTTAGGAAAGTTTTCATCGGAATGTTCTGGGCACGATAGAGAAGGTACATGAGACCGTAATGGCCGCAAACGTCCAAACGTCGGAGGCTATGCTTTGAAATTGTAGCGTGCTATGAGACGTGTGGGAAGTGTTTATGCGTATAAATGCCAGATATGACTTTATATGGAGTGGAAAACCATAACTGTCTAAATATTCTCCCACGCAGTTCTTGTCGATAAAGATGATGACCCAATGCGTCCCAGGCTTGGTGTGTAGATCAGTGTTTATTACGGGAGAGGCAGGCCTCGCTTTTCTTGTGGGTAGTTGGTCAGCAGGGAAAACACCCGCCCTTACAGAATGGAACTACGGGTTTGTTTTCAGCGCACGTCTTATGGTGTGCGTGTCCAACTTCAATCATCCAATCTTGAAGTCTCCAAATGATGAAGGCCAAACAAAAAGTACATACAGAACTATGTGCCATGCACATGGTGCGGCCCAATTTAATGGTTTTCAAATACGAACAAACTCTGTGATACAGATCTACGACGGGCATGGCATGTATTTGACTAGAAATTTTTCTTTTCTCCCCCCTTGACGCAGACGGCTTCTGCACGCGTTGTGGCGCGGGAGATGAGAGATTCGAGCAGACTGTAATCCACATCAACGATATCCCAGGGAATACTAAGAAGTTTGTTGACAATATAGTCGGTTAGCTTTTTAGCGGCGACTAAAAGTTCTTCGATAGCGTATGGTGGTTTTAACACCCAATGTTTAAGTAATCTACCATATACAGATAAAACACTCAGTTCTTTGACGTAAACTCTTTGCTGTCATCGATGAAACTCTGGAAATCCACAATGACGTCCATGATTTTAATGACGAGTGTAAAGGGCGGGAAGTCGTTTATATTAACTCCCATAATTGGTCGAGACGTTTCTGTCCTTGTCGATGGTGATGATGTTTGTAGACTCAGCGTTATAGTTGACGGTTTCGGTGAAAGTTCTGGTGAAGCTCACTCCGATTCACAAAGAGCCATACTTCGTCAAATTCCAATGCGATGTCATGTGGGCGGAAAGATTAGATGTGAGATCGAAAGCCATGAGATGATATCCCTTAGGAAAGGCTCCCCGTGTGATGTTGCTATCTTCGTTCATGAAATGTATATCCGTTCCAGAAAACAATGTGTAGTAGGTTATGACATAGTTGCCGTTTGAAAAATTGGGCTGTAACAGTTTCGACAGCACTTGTTCCCCATCCATGTACAGCGAGAAATGGTTCATGCTGTAGGTTTGGAAGTTGAATGGGTTCTTGATGGCGTCTCCGTTGAACGCCACGTTTGATACAAATCCTACGATGCATAGTTTGGGTAACTATCCAGCGAATACGTTGTCCAGTGATTTCCCTTGCACACCCGTTGGAATAGTGAGTGTTTTTACTTCCACGCGGGTGATGGGATAGTTTGCGGGATTGACGTTTAATGCCTTGGCATGTGCCAACAGTATAGAAGGTGATACTTTGACACGTCGCACTAGAAGGCCAGCTTCAGCGATGTGAACCTTAAAGTAAGGGAGTTCAGGGACGGCCATAAGAATAAACCCGTATCTGGAACGGACCAACTTGACTCTGAGTTCAGTAACGCTCAAAGGGTATTTCTCTTGGTTAAACACATCACCGTGTAGATACCCCAAAAGATCCACCGACTTACTTTTTGCGGTGAGACTGCGATGGGCCTAAAATCCCTTGTTGCTGACGTTAGCCTCCTCAAAGGTTCCGAGACTATCTGTGAACCACAGACCGCAAGTCAAATGTGCTCCTTTGGCTTCACTGTTGTACATTAGCAACGTTTCAATGTACGATCTATAAGCATACGTTTTTCTTGGCGGTGAGACTAGTTTTTGGTATAAAAACACACCCACCTGTGTGAATATCAAGTGCAACCAGTTGTTGAAAGGAGCGATTTGATCCACCTCAGTGAACGCATCACCGTCGAGTTTCATGATAGCCACTCTGAGGTAGAGAATAGTCTGTGAAAGATCAATATATAACTCGCCTTTACCGGTAAATTTGATGGGTGAATCATCGGTGAAGTCAGAGAGAGGTTTGTAGTGGAGCCATTGTCTAAAAGGAAAGGAGATAGAGTTCACTGCTGGAACACTCGCAGTACTGAGGGTGTATAAACGACATTTCAACTGAAATATCTACCTCTTCTTTCGTAACCGTTTTACGCCGGGCCACAACAGAAGACTGACGTCGGTACTTCTTATGACGCTCTGTATAGCCTGAGTCGGTCATCAGTGTGTTGATCATCTAATCCACCTTGCGTTTCAGGTTTGTTCCAGCCTCACCGACACGCTGGCGTAGGGCCTCTTTGAAAGGACGACGCTGATTGGCAACGTCGGAGAGCACGTCGATACACGTATGAAGCACCTGTTTTCTAATGGCTTTAGCGCCGCTTCTCAGCAATGGTACAACGCTCTTGAAAAGTCCGCTGAAAAAACTTCCTATCCCATAACCGCATTGATAGTGAACACCGTGGTAGATCGAAGATATTCCTGTTACAGCCTGGCTTACGTAGTATCTTTGGTAGGGATAGTTCATGTTGAGCAGCGTCAAAAATGAAGATTCATGCACACTTTTCCTAACTCGAATGGTACAGGTTCACCAGTGTTTGTTCTTATATTGATTTCCACGCTTTCAATTTCTCTTCTAAGTACGGGAACGTAGTGCAACGAATCATAGTTAACTCTCTTATATATGACGTAGAGATAGTTTGTGTTGTTGATATCGACGATAAGTAAAAGCGGTACCACAATGTTACCCAAGGGTTGAGGGTCGACGATATCCGTTTAGACGTACATTTAAGAGGGAAAGCCTAGTAGAACGTTGGTGGTGTACGGAGACTTTTGGACTTTTATCAGATTAGTCTTAGAATGGAAACTGAGCTGTAGACTAAGTTGACTTGATTGTGTCAGCAGCTGTATATTTGGTGAAGAAGAAAAAACGTCCACTTTTTTGTTGGGGTTTGTGTAATTGAATACAACTCCGGAATCCCCTTTAAATGACTCTACTTCGTTTAGGGCTTTGACCAATTCATGGATAATGCTGTAGTTTCCAGGAGGGATGTGATCCTTGATAATTTGTTCCACGCCGATAGCGTCCACCCAGTTGTACCATACAATATTTTGGCCCTCGGGTACAGCTGTGAAAGAACACTGATTTTGGAATTCAGTTAGAGCGAATTTCCACTGGCCTTCGAGTGTAATACGGTAGGGTAATAGCGTGGTGAAATTCGCGAGGGTATTTTTCGGGAAATATCCCATAGAGCTGTCGCTCGGAAAAGTGGTGTTAAGCTGGTCCTTCATAGTAGGGCACTGACGTAACTGGCAAGGACCCAGGAATTAATCTTGCTGGGGTAACCATTCCACTTCACGTAAACTTTCTTTCTGCCACCTTTAACCTTAACACATAGTATTTAATCAATTTTAAATTTTTCGGGAAGACGTACGCGTTGCAATTCGGGTTCGTAAAACGTTCCGTTAACATCCTCGCCATCAAAATCGGTCAGCATTTTGGCGACTGGTTGTCGCAACACGACACTGCTGACTTTGAAAATTTCTACGCTCCAATTGCTTTCGTAACTCTTTTCAAACAGAATTTTGGACATTCTAATACGCACCGTGTCACCGACTTACATTTTTAGCTTAATGTTTGAGTATGGATGCCGTTTGCCGTACAGATTATCTCTAGCTTGAAGCACATTGGTTTCTGAAACGTCGGCAGGCGCCATCTTGATACTGGAATGTTTTGCGCCGTTCTAATTGTCGACGAGATCTTGAAGGACGTCCACATACCGGCACGTGTTATTTTTGGTAAAGTAGTGCCACATTCACCCTTTCAGAGTTCTAATGAATCGTTCCACGATGCTTGCCTTCACGTCAGGATTATGAGTTGTGTAGTAATGGACGCCATAATGCTTAATAAATTTCCTGACTAGACGTGCCGTGAGCTCTGTACCCCTGTCCGTCTGTAAACTTAGAGGTTTATGCAACTTGGTTTGAAAATATCCCGAAAGGCATCTCTCACGACGCTCTCAGTCTTGTGTGGAAACATCCTCACTTGGGCCATCTTTCTAAACACTTCGATGACGGTGAGCAAGTACACTGCACCGTCGTTGTATTTTCCAAGACTTCGCATATAGTTGAGATCGGCTTGCCAGAGATCATCAATGTTTGACAACACCTACATGTTGCGTGGATACTTTTTATCACCGGTTTATGTAGGTTATAAGCATCCTACGCACGATACCATTCTCGTGCTTTGTTGGGATCTGTATTGAACGCCTTTATGAGCGACGCCGCCTTTGCAAACCCTGCAGGATGAGATGGGCCGTAGTAGATGTCGGCTAAATGGGCCATTAAGCTCGGAACGGCAACCACCTTTTTTCTTTCACCCTTTTCAGTTTCTTCTTCATAGGGCATTGCGACGGTGTAAGTGGTTGGGGTTGGGGAGGTGTCGGATCTCTAATGGGCGCCAAATATTTCGGGTTTACAATCAATTATTTCAGGACGTTTATTTTTTGAAGCACCATGTGAAACTCTCGCCACTCAACCGTTTCAATGTGTCTTCTTGCTCTGAACAGATCGTTGCCTAAATCCACAATTTTGTATCCAAGGAGAGGCGTATCGTGAATACTCACTTCCCCGTTTTCGGCCCAAGAGATACCGCCTCGGGAAAGAATATTTTGTAGTAAAAGTCCAGCTTTTTTTACGTGTCTGTACTGGTACAGTACTGAAAACACCAGGGATGGGAAGTACAGAGACTTCGGGGGTGGTCGTGGCTTTATTTTCAGGTGGTGGAGGGTGTTGGAAAAATTGCAGATAACACTTTAGCACTTGTTGGTATAAAGTCCATTTAGTTTTGTCGTCAAATTTTGGAGCGAGGATTTTTTCCATTTCCATGTCCATCTCGGAGACCAGTAGATTTGTGGCCGATGCCATTTGTTGGTGGTGTGCTCGTAATGGTGTAATGTTTCCGGGGATACCAATATCATATTTTTTATGTGTTCTATTATCTACTTGTTGAATAATTAACCGAGAACACCACTGATTAAAGGGGCTAAAATTAAGGGTAGGATCGCTCCTCCTTTCTGAGCGAGTAGTTGTCTCTTCTTCTTCCAGCACTCTCCTCGTTTGACCAGCTTGCGCAACACCTGCTTGTGAGCACGCAACTTTGTCTTCTGCGCAATTTTCAACGGCACCCGTCCTTTAAAGTGTTGTAGGCACACTCGCAAACAGAGTCAATCAGTTTCTTGTCAGCCGTTTTCAACAAGGCAACAAGTTGCTGCGGGTTCATGCGATGCATCATACTCAGCAGAGGGGCTTGCTTCAGCACTTTGGGACGCATGGTTATGAAATGATCTGTAATCAGGAAGTGTCTGTGTTTTTATAGCTTTTACGTGGTAGGTACACGCAGCACCCGACATTTGTGTGGGTTCTATATCTGAAACATTTGGGTGTACCTAGTTTGAAATCTAACAATATATACCCGTGGGGAGTACTTTTAGAATCAGCGTAAGCCTCTTGTAAAACACGGGGTTTTCTGGACAGACTTTACGGGCAAAGTGTTGAATCTTTTTATCTTAATTTAAAAGGGTTGTCATCTACTGTCACTGTATTAATGACAGATATTCAACAACAGTTCCTGTTAATATCACCATATGAAGAACATTAAACTTTATAAATGTGTTTGTTTTTGACCAAAAAATAGTTTACTATAAAATTTACAAAAACAATGACATTTTCTTACGTTCCCTACATCCCAACCTTAAGTGAAATGATAACATATTATTAGGTTTAAGCAAGCGATTAGCAATTCTAGAACTTAGAAAGCAATTTGGTTCATTTATGACTCTACGCTCCGATTAAATTTTTATTTAAGTAGGCTACCTTACAAAATGGAGTTATTAATCCGCTTTACACAAGAGCGCTAAGATATCTCCATAAAATATATTTAATACTACTGTTCCTTGGGCTGGATTTTTTTTGTTCCCCCCTACCCTACGCCATACCACCTGTTAAATCTATCAACCTTTGAAAGTTATTTTAATTGGGGAGAAATAAGGAAGGTAGAATTTAGAGGAAATTTTCCCACATTTGCGTGGAAGAAAAATGGTAATCCTCTATGGAAAAAATACTCTCTTATCTCTTGGCTGGAATTCAAACCCCGACTTACCCGTCACCAGAAAACAGCATAAGATAATCCTTACATTTAGTTCGTGTGTCAACCAATGCAGCTGGCTATACATAGTAAGATTTTGGCAGGTAGAAACATTTAGAGAATACTATCATAATGTTTACGGTTAGCAATTACACAATTTTATCATGTTGATGTTGATAAAGTATTGAAATATCTATCAAACGTAACAGCCCCAGGCGTGAAAGTATATTTAGTCAATTTCTTAGTTGTTAGAAAAGTTTCTTATTATTAAATTTGGATTGTACTTTTAAGTTGGTGGTACACAGTCGAAATAGCTTGTTCAAGAAGACAAGGTATTATAGAAGAGGACACTGTTCTGATTTATGTTATGATAGTCTGAGCCTGCTTTTGAAGAAGACAAGTTTCCTCCAAGATCTAATACGAGGAGAGCACAGTAATACCGTGTAGCAAATAGTTGGTGTGGACGTTGAAGTGATGAAGCTCCATCTTCGTGCCTTGAAGGAGGGGAGCAAGGGACGTATTTTATAAGGCCTAACGACAGTCAGCTGTTATTGTCAACTAACACCAACCACCGTCTTGCAGCTTCTACTAGGGAGCCACAGCGGAAGAAGAGTTTATCTTCAACGAGATAACTCATTTAATCACATCAGCTCATTTTGTTTGCCATTAATGAGAAGGTAAACTTGATAAACAAGCGAGCATTTATATCTCCCCAAAAAGTAATATTACTATATTAAGCTATTTATAAAATAAATATGAATTATTTTCAACAGATAAGTCAATCTTATTAATTATAATGATTACTTATTGATTTTTCTTCTTATCATCAATGGATGAAATTTTTAAAACGTCAACTATTTTTCTGATTTTAAAATAGACTCTTCTTTTATATTACTATAGATATGTTTTAATTTAAATATTTTTTAAAAGAACTGAGCCAGTTTAATTCTTACAGTCAGTTCTCCTTTTGTGGTTTTGTAATGTTATGCTGGATTGTATAGCATATTTTTAATGTATTAGAATAAGAAAATCTTTTAATTTATCTCGAATATTGAGGCTAGTTTTTGAAAAAAAAATTGTTTGATACAAGTTATCTTAAAGGTATGGTAGTCTCACTAAATGTATAGTATGTGATGAGTGATTTATAATTTCACCGATGTATTCAATGTATACTAGCATTTTCCCGTGGCTTAGCTCGTGTTAAACAATACACCAACACATTCAACAACATCAAATGATAGAAAAGATTGAAACTTCAATAGCAGTGTTTTATGTGCTATGAAGATCACGAAGAAACACGGATATCTCCCATCCCCTCCCCCTCCACACCCCAGCTCATGGCACGTACCCACAATATCAGCCGAGACGAATGATCACAGCTTATGCCCGGTTTTGTCTACACTACTTCGTTCGCTGATGAGCTAGCTTGATTTTATATGGCTTGCATGGTTCTCTGAAAAATAAAGAGTACAACAGAAGAAGTCCAGACTCAATATAATTAATACTTTTTGAGTTTACTGGAAACAAACAAATGGACAAACAAACGTTCTAAAGATTAATTATTTGGTGTTATTATCGTTTATACTACCAATAAGGAAAGGAACACCACCCAAAATTTGAACGCGCAGAAAAATCTAGATGGTGTACCCGTTCTTCACATGGGTAATTTATATAGAAACTTTGTTCTTTTATAGTATATAAAACTAGTCATAGGTAAAAGTAACCAAATCTTAAATTATCTATAAATATGAATTATTTATTGTTTCAAAACTGTGTTACAATATGTAAAAATTAGGCTGAAAAAAATAAAAAATCAATACACAAAAATATCTAAAAATAACACATTGTGCTAAAAGCAGAAATCTCTTTTTGAGACTTAATTTATAAATTTTCTCTACACAATATATGTACGCTCGATTATTGATGATAGTTAAGAAAATAAGAGTACCCAAGCATAAATAATGGGTTGTTAAAAAGTTAATAAAATTGAAATTACATATAACTTTGACAGTTTACAGTATAGATAAAGATTTATTAATTTTCAATATTTTTGACCTAATTCAATTAACTATTTTAAATCCGCCATATTAACTTTTCAATTTTAGGACTTTTCTAAACAACATTATCTCAAATACTATCAGCATGCTTAGTTTTAGATTTCTAGGATTTTTAGAAGTGTTTGAATAATTCATATCGACATACAAATATTAAAACTATATAAATTATGATGCTCAACTTCCGGATGCACTCTTTATATAATTTTCAATAAAAAAAAATATGGCAACCAATACATTTTGAAAACAATCTTTGAAATGAAACATTAATCAGCCCATAAACTGAGTTCACAAACAAACGTAATCCATAAAACGCAAAATTATCTTAATAGTGATCATAAGATATGTAAAAATAAATTATATCCATTGTTAAAAAAACATATTGGAAACATTAGCATCACATTTTAACAAAGAGCATGAATATTCAGACCTTTATGATTGTTTAAAGTTGGCCCTCTACATGTATTTAAATATTGCAATCCTCTACCACAATGAGAAGTTTTTTAAGCACCGTGTCTTACTGCCAATTCAGGCGATAAGAATATTATGTATTAATTATGTTAATGAGATAGGGATGAGTAAGGTTTAATTTATAGGAAGTGGAGTTAGAGAGGGAAAACATCTAGAAAAAACCCCTCTCAGTACACCCGACAAGTATTTGAACCCTGATCTCCCTGCCATCTGCAGTCTATTCTATTGCGAGAGTGACACGCTAGATCATGTGGCCACCAAAGAAGGTTCGATGAGAAGTAACTTCTTACGTAAGTTTGAGAAATTTCTATGTCACCCGTTTTTCAAAACCCCACTTAAAATTTTAAATATTTAGGAACTATTGGGGTATTTAGAATAACCCCTCTACATTCCTGGCATTAA
The DNA here is from genome assembly GCA_902141375.1 of Timema poppense. Taxonomy (NCBI): domain Eukaryota; kingdom Metazoa; phylum Arthropoda; class Insecta; order Phasmatodea; family Timematidae; genus Timema; species Timema poppense. The sequence goes on from CABFOV010000147.1 coordinate 114,430, forward strand.
TTTTCTATGTTTTCTAAAAGTAAACTGTGGTTTGAGCTTGTTTTGGTAACTAAAAGACCGAAAACATTTAATTGTTTATATATTAATATATTTAAGCTTTCTATGTGTCTTGGTTTTGGAGTTATTGAACTTAAATCCAATAAGCATAGCTGAGAAAAAGTCCAAAAAGAAGGGTTTCGTAGTCGCTATCTTGAAACAAAATGAAGGACGTAATTTTTAATTAGCCCATATGTTAACAGGACGTCCAAGTTATATCAATACGAATCAATCAGCAGGAAAATTTGTACAGTGGTTTGAGCGTGATTGAGTAGCAAACAAACAAAAGGCAGATATTTAATATTTATATAATTAGTAGGGTAAAAGTAAAAAAAAAAAAAAGTTGCACATTTGCTAGATTCCCTAACTAATAACTGCTATACAAAGCTTAAGATTATCATGGTACTTTGTTTAGAATCCTTCCGTTCTAGCAATCACGCATATTAATACTTCAGACTCACAATATGTGTAGTAAAAAAACTAAGGGTACAAAAAAAAAGTTTGTACCAAGTTTTCACTTTCTATGTTTCTTGATATTTAGCTAACCGAATAAGTGGTCACATTGTTTAATGTGCTAGGCTTTATTATGGGTATTAAAAAAATTATAAGGTGTATACCTAACATATTTCCCTAACCACGTATTGAAAGTTTAAATTTGCTTTATTAATTGCGTTCAAAGATAGAACTCCCAGTTGATAAGTGGTCTAACGCATTAGGATCGACATTCGACATATATTTTGATTTTTTTAAATACACCAGAAGAGCACACATTGGGGTTTCACTAAGTAAACTTGTAAAGTACCACCTTTCTATCGTTCTTGAGTTTGAAATTACACACACCAGAGGTCACGGGCTTTAAGGCGTCAA
>CABFOV010000147.1:115634-145090 GCA_902141375.1 Timema poppense
TCAGTGGTCTTGTGGTAAAGTGCTCGCCTCAGGACCCGATGATCAAGTGCACGTTAAATACCTCAAATAAATTTTAAAAATAAAAAGTGAAAGGGGTAGAGACAAACAAAATTAATCTTACAATATTAGATAAAAATGTATAAAAAAATTATTTCTTAGTTTTTAAATAGTCGGCTATGTGCTGTTGCTTATTTTTTACGATTTTAATAAATTTTCTGCCTTTTAATGTGGGAATTAATCTATTTGTCTTGATATGCATCCATGTGAATGTAATATCAATTAACATAAGATGTTGAATTTTATCTAGGTGTAATGTGAATATGAGGCATTCAACACAAAACAAAGTTTCCCTTTGGATTTAAGATTAAAATGTAACTCTTTGGATTACAATTTACTTGATAGGTAAGACAGAAAAAAATCTACATTTATTGTTTGTTGATATTTCAAAACCACTCGTTGCGAAGGAAACTTGTAAATAAGATTTACACATTAAAAGTTACCTAATATAGTTGAAATATTAAAAATTTAAAACGCAAGTGTAACCACACTGACCGCTGATGAGATAGAGTGATAGTATATAGTTTACTTATCCTTTATTCTTGAAGATATGGAGTATAAAAGAAATATCATCTCAATCTGATGCGTACTTTTTGAGTTTACTGGAAAACAAACAGAATGAAATCAAACCTACAGGCCAATTTACAGTTTTATTATATGTATAGATAGCAATGTGTTATAGTAAACCACATACGTATCCTATAATTAAGATATTTATAAATTGAAAAGTTGACAATATATATAATATTTAAAATCATTGTTTTAACATGTCAAATATTTTAATTCAATGGCCAGCACTAAAACTATTTTTAATTCCTACTAGTTTTAAGAATGTCTGTGATAGGCTGATATCAATATTATCCAACCTAACAAAACCGAATCTTCAATTAGTTGAGCTTTTTTTTTCTGTTGGATGAGCTTTCAGAGTCAAATCAAAATACGGCAAATCGCAATTTCATTCATGCAAACAAATGCACGATATAATTATGTATGTATCCTACCTTCAAAGCAATATCCAAGAATGCTTCAATTTCTTCGGGTCTAGCTGTAACTCATAAAAACATTTTCTAATATATTTATAGTCACAAACATTTAAAACATAACACTAATTCACAAATATTACTTTTAGATACGAACCAACAAAGTAAACTATAGACATCAAACCTTGTATATTTCCTGTAATTTATATTTGGATTTCAATTTAAAATAACCCGCTTCGGTGGCCGACTGGTCTAAGGTGCTATCCTCATAGTAGACTAGACCACCGATGACAGGGAGATTGGGGGTCAAATCCCGGTCGGGTGTACTTAGGGTGGTTTTAACGAAGATTACTTTCCAGAAAAATAATATAAACATTTAATATCAAAACCGAAGAGAATAATTAGGCAATAGCCTACGTTTATAAATCTACTTGCTTATAAAATAGTAAACACAATTAGTTTAACTAGGGCCATGCATAGCATTTTTAAGTGGATGCATTTGAAGCCTGCCTCTTATATCGCAATCTACCACACAAAGTACACATTTGTTTTTAGATGGAGCAGCTTTAGTGGAGCCATCTCGAGCAGTTAGTGCACCTAATCCAGTCTGATTGATATCTTGTCTCGGAGTAGAGCTCAAAACATTCAACACACTCAGCTTCGTTGTAGTCTTTACTATTCTCATTATTTGATAACAGCACGAGTTCATCGTGGTCTTCAGATGAAGAGGATGAGTCACAATTTAGACGCTTTTTAGCTCCCTGTCGTGGTTTAGGCCTAGGGGACCAACATTTTAATTGTTCAGTTTCTTTAAGCCTACACACACTAAGAGTTTTAGGTTCACTTCTCACTTCGTTCTTCATTTTTTTCTTTTAAATTTATTTGTTCTAATTCTGTTAGCAAAAGATATTTCTTCTTATTAGTTACTTTTTCTTTCCTTTTAGCTGTTGCGGCATTCTTATTCCTTCTATCCTTGATGTAACTGGGATCAGTAACATTTGCAGCAAACGGTTTTCTCTTGGAAGTTGTAGGTTTTAGAGATTTAGGAATTGGTGATATTTCCATCATAGCTTTATTTGGGGTCAATGGGATTGATCCAGTAGGTGCAACTTCAGTGGTAGTTGGGGCTTGAAGATGTTGGTTTAAGAGGAGTGTGGTACTGGATGTGGAAGCAACTGCAGTGGTAGTTGGTGCCAGTAGGGGTTGGTGTAAGGGGAATGTGTTACTGGATGAAGCAAAAGCACCTGCAGGTGGATTACCTGGGTTTGGTAAATCTGGTGTGACAGTAAACAGGGACCCAAATATGTCAGGATTATCAGGGATATTTGGTCACAGGATAGCAGATAAGCACGCTCTGGTTTAGCGTTCATGTCCAAAGGACATATTCCTGTTGCTCGGAAGGCAGTGATTCCCATTTCAGAGATAGTACAGCGACTCCAAACCGAATTTAAATACTAGCCATAATCATCTCTTGTAACCTTGTTTCTTGGTCTCACCATTTTTGCACAAGCATCTTTGAAATACGTTTTAAAAGGTTTCAAGGCCACTCGGTCCAAAGGCTGCAAGTAGTGCATTGTGTGGCTAGGAAGACACAGAATTACAATTTCAATGTACTGTGCAATTTGAAGTAACTGTGCAGAATTCATGTGGGCGGAACATCTAAAATTAACAAATGGTTTCCTCTTGGCTTACGAGGAATAAAATTACCTGTAAGCCAGCTCATGAATAAATTCTTACCTATGTAGCCATTTTATTTCCTCATTTTTATCTGTTTGCCAGGTGGTGAACCCTTTCCATACTGAGGCTTTGGATAGGTGCCTTTAAACACGCAGTAGGGCAGCAGGCCAACACCGTAATTTTTTTCCCTTTCTCGGTTGATGGTACCACATAACAATAACCTGGCCAGGGTCATTATTTAGCTGGGTCCCAATTTCATCTGCATTCCAAATTTTTTCCGGCTTATCCATTAGATTGTGCTCGACCATAATTGTTGTCAAAAGATCAAAGTAATTTTAAACTTCTTCTCTGTTCATACCTTCTGTCCTTGCTCTGCTGATACCTTCAGCTTTTCTCACAGAAAGCTTGGGGTTGCGACGCATAAAAGAAGCCAACCAAACGTCACCTGCCATCCTAGTGTGAAAGTGTGTTGTATTTTTAAAGATTCTGACAAATCATAAGCCAGTGTATGCACATATTTTCTAGTAGGCGCAAAACCAACCCCCTGAAGCTTTTTTATGTGACTTACAAGCTTTTTTTCTCCATCAATTCCAAGCTGTCTTGATGGCCCAAGATTTTACTTAGAACAAGTGTGTTTTTTATTCTGTTTCTTAAAGTTGTTAATGGTATATTGAACTGTTTACTTGCCTGCCGCAAAGAGAGTTTTTCTATTGACACAGCCTCAGCAGCTCTTCCCAGGTCCTCTTCTGACCAGGAAGTGCGGGTGGTTTTCCTCTTATAGATGTTAGGCATATTTGTCAGATCTGAACATAAGAACAAAATCCTTGGATTATTACAAAACGTTCTGAATATTTACATTTCACGGGCCACATTTTAGGGATCCATATTGGATTATACCTGCTCAGTTACGACTTTATGCATATTGGATGTTCCATCTCTCCTAACCAACCCCTGCTCCATCTCTCCCAAATGGGTAGGAGAGATGGCACCCCCCCACCATTATTCGATGGCATATGGTGGATGCACCGGACAACAGTACATCACATGCCCACCCAACTTACATCACTCATAGACTATGGATTGCTCGTTATTTCCCAGATAAGTATACTAAATAATAAATAAATAATGCAAATTGAAAATTCAGCTACTTACCATTATCATATGACGCACAGAAATATGAATAAAGCTATACACGCTAACACAAACAACGGATCAAACTTTCTCCACACGCAATGAGCTCCACTGCACGCTTACCACTGAGTACCTGCGCCCTGTGGGACCCATTGACCTTGATTCCGAGGGGTGCGCCATCTCTCCTACTGCGCCATATCAGCTATAAATGGTTTCCACTCTCCCTTCACAGAAATATGGGTTCACTTCCTCTAAAATTTAACCTTCTTTATCCTCAACACATTAGCATAGTTAGTACATAGACGTTTCCCTAACGAGTAGTAAAACGCATCATAAAAACAAATCATTAAATATTTCCTGTTAAGTTTTGGGGCTCTAACGTAAACACGTTATATAAACACAAACCAACAATCAAATATTAGTTTCATTTATAAGATGTTATCATTTGTTACTCTGAAGTGTTAGCTGTCTTAATTAGCGTAGTAATCGGTTTGTACAAATACATATAAATGTAAATTCAAGCTCAAATTAAATGTGTCTAACGTTACCTGTAAAATTTTCACTGATCAAAGAAACAATATTTGCTAACTAACATGATTAAAAATCAAACAAACTATGAATTTAGAGTAAGTATACCAGCATTTGCGCGGATGAAGAGGGTAAAACCATTTAAGTATAACCAACCTTAGTACACCCTGCCGGGATCAAACCGCGATCTCCTTGTATTCAGTAGTCCACTCTATTGCTTCTAGAGTGGCATCTTAGACCATGCAGCCACTGAATTGGGTTTTAGTTATTTTAATCTTGGTTTAATATGCTATGATCACGAACGTAAACAAAACATTTCGATTTGTAATAAAGAAAGATGTGGCTACATACAGCAAATCCTAAACGCATATTAGAAATACTAGCCATTTTTAGTAGACATTTTTCGTTTTAAAATAAAATATCTTTGTTTGGATTGTAATTTGTGTAATTTTTTATTCTTATATCAGAGGGGTTGCACAGACTTGCCAGGAATTATGGGGTTCCCCTGTCATCCCTTTGGTAACAGCTTCGATTCAGTGGGGTGGAAACTAATCCAAGAAGCTAGCATTCAATTCCGGCTAGCCTCATAGACAAAATATTCCTAGACAATGTGGTCTTCCATCCTCCTTCTAGGTGAAAGCGACACTAAGGGCCAGTTACATAGTCAGACTTAGGGTGGTATGAAATAACGCTTCTATGTGTTAGTGTATGCTTAGTGGCACGTTAGTGTAGCTCCGAGCACACCAACGTTCCGCCTTTTAGCCTTTGTTGACAAGAGCAAACCAACGTCACTTAGGGTTGTTTCACATGACGTGTCCTTGTCACGCGTACCTACTAACGCGCGTCAGGTCTACTCTACCCCACGTTTTAATTATTGAGTCTTTTCACATAAACTATTTCTACCGCATGGTTTGCCGACGTATGGAATGAATCACCAACTACTACAAAAAAAAATTATAATCTCCAGCAGTCAGTAGCTTGCTAGTGTGTTCACACAATGGAGGTGAATAGAAAGCAAGCAATGGTAGCCTATATATTACACTGAAGTCTACAACAAGGAAAAAAGAAACAAAGATGTGTTTGGGTTCGCCCACTAATTGGTGTGCGATTTACTGAGGGTGAGTTCCCCCTGATATTTAATAAATTAAGGCAGCATCCACCTAATGTTTTCAAATATTTTCAAATGTCTATCTCATCATTTTACGAGCTACTGATTACCATGCGCCCAAAAATTTCAAGAAGTGATACCAACATGGGAACTTCTATTACTGCAGCCGACATTTTACGGCTCCCAGACACCAAGATCTAGGGTGAGGAGCAAGAGGAATAAGACTCGGACATGACCTTGCACCAAGAGAGCAAAGTTACAACTGAAATCACGTGGTAGTAACCGTTCATGTGAACGTTTTTCTTGTTTTTCTTTGATGTTGAGCAATTCCACCAGCGCCAACCATCAAGAAAACGTCAAGGAAAGAGCGTTGGAATCAAGCCGTTGTGCGTTAGACCAATCTCATGTTGAGCATGTGAAAGGACCCACATAGACCAATGTATCTTGACCAAACGCAAGGTAGACCTGGCGTGACGGTAGAAGACACGCACGACAAGGAAACGCTTGTGTGAAACGGCACTAAGGGTCCAGTCACACCGAGCACCCACTTAGTGACATTCTTGCATACGGCCCTCAGTATGCCTCAAGTACGGTACTATATTAATACAGGACGACACCTACCTAGACAAGAATGTAAAGGGCTAGTTTCATATGCGGCACTGGACCATTCCATTCGAGTTTAGGTAGGTGTCGTCTTTTAATTAGTAAAGCACTACACTTGAAGCATACTAAGACTCACTATGAAACAGGCTCTGCAATGTCATCTCTGAGGGAAATGCGTTGTTAATATTGAGGACATCCCATATGTTTTTGTCATACAGAAATAGGAATGATCATCTTGGTTATGTGGGTCTCGCCACCCCATATTTACAGCAATGGCATATTTTGTGTTTCAAATTTAGTCACATCCTCAGACTCGTTGTGGAGGTAGTACAGGGCATTATGTGAAGACCAGTTTCCGTCCTGGTCGTAATTCTTGTGAACAAAATACATTTAAAATGCACGTTTAGTAAAGCTAAAGATTCACTTCCTCGGAGTTTTCGGTTTAAGCAGAAATTGCCAGAGTGATTAGTTATGATTACATTTATTTTGCTTCGGCATTATAACAATACAATGGTAGGCAAAACACATGAGATAAAACACTCTCTAGATATAGCCATCTCTACATTATTGAAAGAACCTTTGAGTGAACTTAAATTCATACAACAACGATACTGACCAAAACACTACTGCCATCTTGAGCAAATGGAAAACATATTTGGCTAAACATCTTAACATTGTCATGTTTTATTTTAATTTACCTATTATATTTGCATTCAAATATACTGTAGTTCATATGACAGATCAGGGTCATATTCCTTTCACAAAATCCAGGGGTGTAGTGTCAGGGTAGACCATCAAACTAAGTCTCCCCAACTTTCTATTGGACAGTTAATAAAAATAAATACCAAAGATTTATATACTTATATACGTTTAAAAACAAATCCCAAAGTAGTAAAACCTACATAAATGCTTCTTACTCAGGGAAAAAATTATTAAAGTTGTCAAACTGAATGGTATTTAGATGCAAGGATAAAATATTAATAAACCGGTATTACTCTTAATGTTATGAATATAAACAGTTGCATAAACAATACTAAACTAAATATCTTCAATTTCCAAATAATGGTTTATTAAATGTATATGAAATATGTTGTGTAAACAGTTTTAATTATTTTTGTACCTGGCAACGTTGCGATTTTAGCGCTTGTCAAGGGTTTGAGTATGTTTTGTCGGAAAATAACGGGGGGAGGGGGGAAGTAATATTCCACAAAAGATTCATCTTAAAGATAGTCGTGCATGTAACTGCCCGACCCCACCTGACTTAAAAACGTCTTCCCACATAGGCCTTTAGTAAGATTCTACGTATAAAGAACACAATCAATTACGGGTAAATTAAACAATTGAGCTAATATTTTAAAAATGATAGTATTTTCATGAGAAATCTTGTGGTTTTCCTGTTTGGTCACTTTGGATCTTTCTAAAATTATTGTAAGCTACCTATAACTTTGACTCTGAAAACAATGTTTGAGTAACGTGTGTTCAAATCATTTAAAATATTGGAAGAATGCTTGTTCAAAGGAATAAGCAATAAAGGTGAATGTAAGAATTATAGGACAGTTAGCTTGTGGATTATCCCAGGCAAAGATTTTGAGAGAGCCTTAACTGAGAGGTTGCAGGAAAAAATTTCCTGACAATATTTGAGGTGAACAATGTGGTCTCATGCCAGGTAGAGTTTGCATGGACCCGATATTTGCATTGCAATAATTGATTGAGAAATGTATGGCAGAAAGGAATATAGTTTATTATGCATTTGTTGGTCTGGAGAATATAATTATGTTATGGAATATTCTGGGAGAGTATTACGTGGATGCATGTTTAGTAAATGCAATTATGGCAGTGTGTGATGAAAGTAAAACGTGAGTTAGGGTGGATGGAGATTTGAGCGAATGGTTTGACACTGAACAGGGTGTTAGATAAGGTTGTGTTGCCTTCATGTTTGTTTAATGTATTCATGGATGAGAATATGGTGGATACTTGTGAGGAAGTGGTTGGTGTACAAATGGGTAATGTGAATGTGAGAGTGGTGCCATATACAGATTATGACTCTTAGTCTATGAAAATTAAAGTGATTTGCAGAATGGATTAAATAGTTTGAATGGGGTGAGAGACATAATAGATCTTCGTTTAAATATATCCAAATCTAAGGTAATAGTTTTTGATAAGGACGGGTCAGAAAATGATTTTATACATAGTATAAATGTAAAATTGTTAGAGCAAGTGAATGATTTAGTATATATGGGCAGAATGATTTGTTAAAATGGAGGGATATATGGTTAGAATTGACGGAAAGGTAAGTGCCTCTTGGAGAGAAGTTGGATATATGTGCATGATTGCAACGAATTAAGTATCAAAAGAGGCAAAGACGGAAGTATATAAACGTGTGTTAACGCCAACATTTCTGTAAGGATTTGAAATTTGGGTTTGTTAGGAGAAACACAATAGCAAGGTGAATGCGATTGGAATGAGTTATATAATAAATGTATGTGGAAAAATTCGTATAGATAATGTCAGTTATGAATGTGTGCTGAAGGAGTGTGATTTGAAATGGTGTCCAATAGGTATATGTTAAAGAAGCGTCTCACGTTGGTTTTAGCATGTTGGGAGGATGGGTGTGGATCAAGTGACGTAGAAAATAAATTATTATAGTGTGTATATCAAAAGGAAAGGGTAGGTAATGTTAGACGTGGTTAAATGATGGGGACGAATGTCTTAAAAATAGAAACATTAAGAGTCTTATTAATAAAAGAGCATGTATGATTCGGTGTGTGTATATTTTTGAAGCGAATGGAGTATGTAAGGATAGGGAAGTGAGGATAAAATTAGTGAGGATGGATTAAGAACGGAGTTGTTGATTTTTTTTTGATTTTTTTTTTTTTTGCTATATGCAGATATTTTTTGCTTATTCCATAAGGGAACGGTGGGGACTGGGAATGTTTTTGATTCTATATAAAATTTAAAATGGATGGAGAAGAGCTGATTTTTTTTTTTTGTGTGTTAATATAAATCTAACGTGTTGTGTGAACAGAAATAGGTGATAAATATAATTCTGCTAAAGCATCGGCTAGAGCTAATACAAGATATAATAGGTAAGACGATTTTAACAAATATTCAGGCCTCTCCTTCTTAGCTACGCCAGTGTCTAAAACGTAGTACGTACTACGTTGACAGAAAAACATATAAAACTTATATACAAAAATATTGACAGGATGTGAAACTTGTAATGTCATTTCAGAGATCTACACACAGAACCTGATTGAAAAATAACCAAAATACTACTCGGAGTAAAATTCATGTTGACTAGTATCATCATGCCCATGTTTAGCAAATGACTAAGTGAACTTCGTATATGGTAAATTACTCAGAGATAGCTAGTTTTTAAAAGCAATTACTACCATACGAACTGAGCTAGGTCCGTAAATACACATTATTTTAGAGATAAGTATTTCAAATTATTGTAAAATATATGTGTTATTATAGCCCTCGAATTGATAAATATTCTTATACACTTATTTAACACTCTTACACCCCCTTTCCCATAACCTCCACCCCACAAACACTAAATTAATAAACAGTTACTTGGTAATCTGTTATTGCACTAGCGATTCATCGCGTAATTGTTTCATAGTCTTATAAAGGAATCGATTATATTATTTCTTTTTTTTAAAAATAGATTATTAACTTGAAACATTCATCCCAACTTTAAAAAATTCCCTTCTTTTATTTAGCAAACGCCCCTTCATCTCAAAACCTCATTTTCCACAGCCATCCCCTCTTCTTCATTTCTTTTCCACTCAATGATCTTGGAAACCATCGTCACCTCACCGTTTCTCATTATTGTATTTGTGCGTTGACTCGCTGAGGCTCTTCCTTTGATGGAGGAGTTGAAGGAAGATGTGTCGACGATGGATCACGTGACTTGAAGAGATCAGGAGCCAGTGACCCGTGAATAACACGAGAGTCGAGTGTCTGTAAGAATAAACACACAAACACTTGCTTAGTGTGTACGTGGTTAAGGGTGAGAAAGTGTTTGATTCATATCTTTTTTAGGGGGGAGAGGGAGGAATGGTTAAATAATCAACAGGGATAGAGGTATATTAATTAATCAACGGGAAGACCCAAATAAAACAAGGAAATTAAAAATATACTTTTGAAAAGTAGCCTTATTAACAATTTTTTTATGGAAAAATTGAAACCAATCTCAAATATTTTGCATGAGTTTCAAAATACTTGAGGACAAAAATTGCATCATCGTATTGTAATTAATATCATGTTATTGGTAAAATAATCATGAATGAAAATAGAAATAGTTACAATAGCTTCTAAATAGAAACAAAATGTATCTTATTATTCTTATCGAATATTAAAACTAATAGTTTCACATACCAGTTTAGAGAAGTCGTCACAGATATTAAGTATGTAAACCTACAGTACATACATACGCACGTTTCATATAAATAAATACATACAGGTACTGTACATACATACATACATACATACATACATACATACATACATACATACATACATACATACATTACAATACATTACAACACATTGCATTACATTACATTACATTACATTACATTACATTACATACAATTACATTACATTACATACATACATACCAAATTATATCATACTCTTACGGCGTGGGTAAATATCTGTGCTTATAGTTTAAAACCAAATTATTTAATATTTTAGTCTACTCTGATGATTGTTATTCTAAAATTAACATTGATATAAGATTAAAATAAAGTAAAATACAACAAAATCTATTTAGGTTTATGGTTTTAAGCCCCTTTACTTTTCTATCAGTTTTCTCACGTGTCTGTAATGTTCTAATATTTATTCTTCCATTCTATTACGTGTTTTCTTAACAATACATTTCATAAAACCAAATGAGCACTCCACCACGGCCTAATATAATTTGGTTATGGTATGTGTATTTCAACCTCAAATAGATTTTTCAGATTAAATTTTTTTTAGAGATACCATGAATTATATTTAAGCAGTTTGATAATAGAGTTTCCAGTTATTTATATTTTGAGCAAAATATTTAAAATACTCCATATCAACCCTAAAACTACCAATGTTATTCTAAAAACATCAAAACACCCGAACAAAACCTCAGTTTAGTATTTTATGCTGCAATTGAAATTTACACTTTGTTTTGATGTAACTAGCAGCCATTGGCAAGGTTCAATGTAATGTCATCAAAGTGCTGAGACCATTATATAGACATTAGATCAACTAAATGTTCAACAGTACCCATTATTGACTTTCTTGGCTTATCTTTGACTATTGAGTACATTGTGCAGGTGCCATCAGATATTATTTATTTGCACTTTCAGAAATCACTTTCTTACAAGACACAGAGATGATTTTAAGTGACTCTAAATACCATTTATCCAAGATGGTAAAACTGATTGCTAAAGACCTATTGTCTGCTTTGTCAAACTTAAGCTTTAAATAACATTGAGAAAGTCATAAAGTCCACAAAATATAGCAAGAAAGTTACCATTATGAAGAATCATCCAAATGCTCCCAGATAGCAAATATAAATGGGCCCAGTCTTTGTGGGTGTGATCATAGGTTGTAAAAAGAGCAAAAACTGCATTATTTAATTTATAGTAACTGATCCAAAGAATTTATTCTTCCTCTTATATTTAAAACCAGATAATCAAAGCGAATATGATCCCGTTTTGTTCATTCATGTAATAATGCATCATTATCCTTAAGAACAGGAAATACAGGATTCATTTATGTAACTGTATACATGTTAATGCAATTCAATTGACAAATTATCTGCCCTTCAATGAATGGACAGTTTTCTTTTTCAGGGTTGTTACCCAAAAGACAATGAACTCTATCTATGTTTACGGTAATTTTGGAATTTTGGTTATACCACCACCACCACATGCAACATATTTGAATGTATGAGACAGTGCTTCCTTAGCTCTATATTTGTTGAATACGTTATATTTTGTTGTGTTAGCTAATGCGTTAATTCTCAAAAGTATTCCAACAGACTTTTTTTTTTGTGACACAAACGCATAAAGATAACTCCACTGAGCTCATTACGTTTGTATTTTCGTCAGCCATGACAAAAATATTATTATTATTATTATGTAGCTTATCCATCAACTAATTCGCAATCATTTACTTTAGATTCACACCTCAACATTTTACCAGATGTGCCTTTACTTATATAAGTTAGCTTTTCACTTTACTGTCCTATTGTTGTACTATAAGTTTTCGCTTGACTTTATCTTAGCTTATTTGACTAGGAACTCATATTTAAATTATTGTAGGTGAAGTTTTTTTCTTTCTACAAAAAGATCACACCACAAAGGAGAAAAGACAGTTCTTCGGTTTGTAGGGAAATTTTATAATCTCTGCTTTAAAATTTTATAGTGGATGCTGCAGGTATGACTGCCTGAATACAGAATGAATTTGATTAAATAATTTCTAACATGATATGTTCAGTTGGCATGTTTATTTAGTGCGTTTTGTAGATCATAAATAAAAATGTTACCAAAACTAATCCACTACTTGTCAAAACTTATTTTTCTTTCCTAGCACGTATTTAACTCTGTTTATGTGACGGAAATAGTGATACTTCTTAATCTATTTTTTATAATACCTGTATTTTAATTGGTTAACCTAATATGTAATGATGAGTTATATACTCTGTACTCATCACAAGACATTGTTAGGATAATCAAGTCTTCTAGATTACAATGGGTAGGACATGTAGCGCGAATGGAAAGTTCTAGAACTATGTTGAGGGTACTAACTGAATGTAAAGAGACCATTGGGAAGACCTAGACGCAGATGGGAGGATAAAATTAGAATGGACCTAAAAGAGATAAGGACTGGACTGGAATGGACTGGCTATAACTAGCTCAAAATAGGGGTATGTGGCGTACTTTTGTAAGTGCGACAATGAACTTTTGAATTCCTAATATCATAGAGTAATTAAGTAAGATAAGAAAAAATACTTTATAAAACTACCTCCAGTAAATCAATATTTTTATTGGGGTACTAAGTGTACACTTTATGAACACCCTGTATATTGAAACACGACCTAAAAACTAAACTAGAACTAGAACAAACATAAGACCCAGTCACCCACCTGACAATCTACCAGTTATAAATCTATGAGTATTCCAGGAAAATAACTCTGGACTCCTAGGTCAGTAGTCACACGAACTACTACTTTTATTAAAATTTCATTAAAATCCTCCTAAATTATAATGATTTTGGCTAGGATTTGAACTGCTTACCAACGGCGGTGAAGTGAATTGCAAGTATTACTCCCTAAACCCCTCAACCGCGGATGAAGATAGCCGGTTTCTTCAATCAAAAGTATGTTAAATGGTTTTTGCACATAAAATATAGTACAAAATATCTGGCCTATTGAGCAATACAAACGCATAATTGCTTTCTTCATATGAATGTAAATTGACTAAATTTACACGTGTTAGTAATATTTCCCATTATAAGATTATGTGTATGGGATTAGATGACATTACTCTCGAATCATCAACGCTACAAACTAATTCTACTGTCTGAAAGCACCGTGCTCTTCGAGACCAGGCAGTGAGTTGAAATCTAAGAAATATAGGCCTTATATTACAACCTAAAAATACCACCACGCATAAAATGGGGTGTGTTATTGACACATAGTACTTTTCAAAAATATATTTGAAATATTCTTGTCACTTATCTCTGATTTGTATATACCATTGTAGTATCAAAAGAAAAAAAATGTTCAAGTATTATTTATTTATGAATTACTCAAATGTTTCAAGAGATATTAATAGAATATTTTATTTGTTTTGTTTTTAATTAAGTGTAAAATATTTCATTTTCTGAGTCTGCAGGCGTTGTTAATGACTATTACTAAAGCCACAATTATGGGCTCTCTCTCCCCAAATTGGAATAAGACTTATGACGTGATATATTTGTAACCTCGTGAAACTGGAATAAAAGCTATATCTTAACATATTACAAAAAATATTTTATATTACTTTCACTAGATGCATTAATAAATAAAATATAATATGGTTTGCTATTTTCATTGAAATAAAATGTTCATTGTTAATGTACAAAATGGTAGCCCCCCCTGGGTTGAAACGAGATAACAAATGGTGAAACTTAGAAAGAGACGATGAGTGTTCATAAGTGCTTGTGCTACAAACTAAGAGTGGAACACTCTTTAGTTAGTCAGACACATTATCCGTATGACCAGCCTTTCCTGTATTTAGGTTTTCTTAACAAAAAGATGCGTTTTTATAGTAAATAAAATATTTTACATATTATTCATTTCATTATATCCTACATTGAAAACTAAAGAGCAAACTTTTTTCACCGCTAGAACTTACTAGAACTAATATTAAATGCGATGATAAAAGTATTAAAAAGTGATTCATGTTAGTTTCTTCACTGTTTTAACATTCTAATGAATGCATATCGGCTTAGAATACAAGAAGGAAAACGCCATAAAAGAAGAAGGGAGAAAGCCACCCTAAAACTAAGACTTCCACAACGGAAAATAGAGATTCTCCAAGTAAACGTTAAGTCCGAGGCTGAAGTTTAAAATAAAAGTGGACCAAATCAACTTAATTCGTATACTATTTGGAACACATTAACATTGGATACAGCCAGAGAAGAAGGCGAGTAATTCAAAAGGTACTGTATTACTTATTTATTTTATCGAGAACATGTCTTATATTGTGTATAGCTTAAACATGAAAACAATATTAAATGGAGTTTGTTAACTTAGAATATGTAATTCTGTCCCCATGGCTGAGATGCTAGGAAGATGTAACGAGGATGTTGTTCGTTTTCAATTGGTAATAAAAGAGATTTACTTTTAGTTTATTTAGAGGTTCGTTTTATTACAAAAATAGTACGATATAATTACTTCCATGGACTAGATTTAGTTTGTTAATTTGCTATGTGCTACTATTATACATATATGTTAAGAAATCATAAAATATGTAAATGTTGCATACTGATACTGATTTTGGTTTCGTGGGTAACAAAATTAAATTTTTATCTTATTTGATTGCCAACTCATCAATCTAAGGATCTTTCATAAATAATACTAAAATCTTAGTTCAAATAAAACATACCGGTAATATTTTAGTCACAACCAGTTGTAAACATTTATAAATTCCAAACAAATATTTGTAGTGGGTTATAGTCAATTCTACCATAGATGGTTTATTGATGTAAATAATTTGGATTTGGATTATAAGTTTCTATTCTTTTGTATATTACTAGTATTATCTTAACAAGCGAAGCTAATGACCCATAATGACTTTCTAATTATTATACATTGTTGTGTGTACGCTTACAAGGTGGCTTAAGATATTTCATTTAGCTTCATTGGTATAAAATTAATTTTTTATAGACAAAATATAAAACACATAAATAAGTAGAACTATACATTATAAAAAATAGTATTTACTCAAATTAGTTCAAGAAAGTGATGTATAGAAATAGCACACGCTCTTTTGAAAGAAAGGTTGTGCCAAACACAATAATAAAATCAAATTATTTTATGTAACTTAATCAAAGTGGGTGATCTAAAAATAGCATTATCTATAAGTTATTAGATATCTGACACTACCTTGGATTCTTTTGACAGTTTTACAATTTACTTGACTGCTTTTATCAATTAACACGTAAGGTCTTATTGCTTCTACAAAAAGTGTCAATTTGACCAACTGTTAATAAATATATATTTTTAAACATGTTGCAATTCCTATCACCTATTCTCGCTAGGGCCAGTTTCTTAGAAAAGTCCTATGTGTAGAAGATGTGCACACGATCAAGATGGACACAAAAACTATATTATAAACAACTATCTTCAAATTATTCTCTCACTTTGGTGGTCGAATGATATAAGGCGTTACTGTCGAGTTATTACCCTGATCGGGTGTATCAAGGGTGGTTTCTCCCATTTATTTAACACCCTCCTTCCATGAAAATGAGTGTATACCCGGGATATACTGGTTTTGGAAATTTATGCAGAAATAAGTTTATCTCCAAAAGTGTGGATCTAATAAAACAAATTATAAAATCCATTATTTACGTTTGGCATATTTTTATTTAAAAACTGTAAGTAGTTAACTTTGACTTAAATAAATGACAATTTTTAAAATATATGTTACAAACAAATTAGGTTTCATAGAGTATGTTTTGCTATTAGCTTTCTTTGGCAGCTCCTCCATATTTTGTCAGGCTTTAAGAGAGTGTACTTTTAATTTGTCTCCCCCCTCCCCCTCATTCCGTTACACACTTATAGGCGGTAGACAATTCAACATCCACTCGCTTTTGTTGTCTAATTTGAAACATGTGGAAGACTTCTTGTTTCGACTGATACTGAAAGAGAAATAACAAGAAATAATTAGTTTTTTTAGCCTGAGCCCCACATGAAACTCTTATACAAGCCACCACTGATTGTTTCTTATTTTATTTCTCTATCATAGATTTATCAAAGTGATACAATTATATCATTCTTGCACGCAGAATATGGAGTGTGTGAAGCCGCTAAAAACTTTTACGTTAAAATGGAATTTTTAACTACAGTAAACTGTGTTCTGTTCTTTAAAAATCTCCATAATGAAAAAAGAATGAGTTTTACTTTATAGACAGAAAGAAGAAAGTAATCGTGGAAAGTTGAAACAGGAAGGGAGAAAATATAGAGAATAGAACTTTCTTAAAAAGCCCCTAAAAAAGATTAGAGAATATTGTTTTATTCTTAAAATGAAAACATACATATTTTTGCCATTTTCTATGTTCAGATTTAACCTGTAATTAAAAATAAATCTTATGAACGTTTCTTTCCTCATAATTTACAATATAATTACAATAATTTTACACTATATTATTTAAATCTTCACAAATAACCATATATTTGAAGAACATATAGTAAAAGATGATGACCTAATTTGATTCCAATTAAAACGGAGTTACAATTGCTATGAATGATTTTTCAAGGGAATGCTTGGACAGAACTCAAGTGTAAGTCATTCAAGATTCACATCGGGGGTCGTAAGGTTAAAGCAATAGACTAAATTTCTGGCGACGAGGAGGGCAGGGCTTGTATCCCGGTTGAATATTCTGAGGGTGTTTTTGTACTCAATGGTTTTCCACACCCCCACTATATGCAAATTAATGAATATTTCTTCTAAATTCTTCCTATATTATTTCTAGTTTATGTATGTCCTACTTGGTGATCTTGGAGTAAAGTTATTGCCTCAAGACTCGATGTTAGTGGGCTCAAATCCATCTGAGGTCGACGGATTTTCCTTGTGAGATACAAATCCGTAGCCCAACTTCCTTCCGAGGGGAAGTAAAATCATCGGACCCAGGTCGATTGTGGCATGTAAAAATTCCCTGGAAGTAAGGTATGTGAAAATACCTTTCCGGCAAAATTTGAAGGCTCATTTTCGCTCACTTGTTGAAATACATTGCGCAAAACAACAGCAACAATTGCATTTTCTGGACTCCTCTAGTACATTTGCTTTCTACCAGATGGTGTGGGAAGCACTAAGCAGCCGAAGTGCTGAGTGCATGCCCAGCTTCGGATGGATGGGAAATGCATCAAATTAACCTTTGAGTTGTTGACTCATCAATCAATCAACATTCTTCCTATTCTTCTTAAGGCTCTTTCTATTCTTCTTAAGGCCCTTGGCCCTGTCGAGTGAGAGGCCAAAACTTAATTTGTGGGATGGTGGGTGAGAGGGTGAAAGTCGAAGTGTGGCTTCACAACCCACCAAAATATCCTTCCTTGCCAACAAGAACAGATGGATCACGGAAACCGTAGATGGTGCTAGCTACCAGACAGGTCTTGCTGAAAAATCACTTACACAGTACACAATCTTCTAACGTCATCGTAGCTAGTGGTGACATTTTGAAACATGTATAAGATAACTCAGTTTGTGAGTAGAGGGCGTTGCTGCTTGAGCGAAGTGGACAGTGATATTTATTTACACCATTTATTTCGCTGCATTCTCAGTTGCCATTATTTCATTTAAATGTAGCGGGTCCTACGCAAAGCTCTCCATTCTTACTCAACACAAACATCATTTTCATCAAACGACTTCCAATCCTGCTCACCAGGTAGCCTGTTGAGACGAGGAGGTATTGTGCAGTCATTAGACCAGATCGAGAAAGAGGAATACAACCGTGTCAAGTGCTTAAACGAACTTGAGAAAACGAAAGTTATAACGTTGTGCTAGCGGAAGAGGCCACCAATGTACCGAACGTTATTGTGCTTGATGGTGTGGGAAGAGTAAGAATGCCAGGTAAAAACTTTGGAGAATTGTCAATAGGCACTATAGCGCCTCTCAGCATGTCCTGAACTATTTTGGAAGTGACTCCTACTCATTTTCTAGATGGTAGAAGAGATTACATTCTCTCTTGATATTTTTATTAGGTAAAAAGAGTGATTATATGTTTTTCTTGCTATCACAATTAATTAATTACCTGTAGTGGTCACAAGGCCTAAATAATATTTATATTGCTGAGTGTAAGAAACTCCATGTTGTTGTTGCACGCTATTAATATTTTAAATCAATTAATTAATTGATGATTGTCAATAAAAAGAATACTAAGAAAATGTTTTTATTATTTCAAAAATCCCTAGAACATGCTGTTTGGAAATCCCTGGATATTCAAAGACAAGGAAGAGCTAGCAATATTCACGTGATAACGTTGCCGGAATGAGACTGGTGGACTGGTAAATGCTATGCTTTATTTCTTACAAATGCGAGTTAATATAACGTTATCAAATAAAACCTGCTTGATTGTATAGTATAAATATATATATATTTATATATTAATGAGTAGAAAGGATAAACCAGTATATTATTGCAAACAGTTTCACTGTTTATATAACGTTTATAAATAAACTAAATTTGGTTTAAGGTAAGGTGGCAAGTTCACACACACACACACACACATGTACACAAATACATTTAAATTATTATGATAAGCCAAACTTATATTCAAATGTATTCATTTCTTAATCACTTTCATTCTGCGCCATCTATCGAATAAAATTAGTAGTTATGACTTTTTCAATATCTTGTGATAGCACAGACATATCTATATTTAACTAATGGTATTATTACTACTCATACAATAATATGAATACGCTAATGGGGTATGAATAATTAAAGTATTTATGAGGGGTAAGTGTGCCAGCATTTGTGTGGAGGGAGAGTTGGAAATATCCTTTGTTTAATAGGGCAGTGTTCGAACTCCAACCTCGTCAATCAACCATACCAGATGAGCTCCGCTTAAATACTTGTACATCTCAAAATACCTAAATAATATATTGGTGATTGTCATTTAAAAAACTTTGTTGTTTCTGTTGTATACTATAAATGTTTTAAATAAAATTTATTAATCACCTGCTGTCTGTCAATAAAATAACTAGTAAGAAATTTTGTTATTATTATTTAAAATATCCCTAGAATTCGTTATTTGGTAATCCTTGAAGAATCAAAGACAGACAGGAGAGTGCAATATACATGTGTCAACATTACCAGAATGAAATATTAACTAGCTCAAAGTAGTAAACTTTAAGAATTATTTATTACACATGTGTAGTTAATATAGCTTTAGCAAATATATATATATATATATTTGGGCTGTAGGATATGAGTAGAAAGGAGGAACAAGTATACTATTAAAATTTTCATTTCCACCAGTTTAACTGCTTAAATATTTGTTTATAATTTTAACTAATATGGGTTTAAGGTAATTGTATTTATAGGATAGGAGGGGGAGGGGGGTGTTTGGGTATAGACGTTAAAACATAAACATAACAGTTTAAGAATATTTATTTACAATCATAATCTACACAATTAACAGGTTGTTTTTTGTATCGTGTATGTGTTAATTCAACATCAATCTGCAAAAACTTACATTTATTCATCAGTAATATTGAATACGATTATGAGGATCTTGAATTTATTTTAAATGTCATATGGAACAATCACGGTGGCTATATTTTGATTAAATAATGTATAACTTATATTATTATTATTGTTATTATTATTATTATTAGCACCGCATCTTACTACCCGTTCGGGTTATACGCATATAACTTATACATATGTTCCTAAGTTAAATACCTAGGGAAAAACCATGGCTGCTATATATTTTGATTAAATAATTTATAACTTTTACATAAGTTCATAGGTTAAATATCTAGGAAAATTCACGGCATCTATATAACTTTTAAATAAATTCATAAGTTGTAACAATTTAAATATCTAGAGATAGTGTGTTTATTAATTCCCTTAACACAAATAAAAAAATAAACTAACCTATTTTATATTTCCGTCAAACATTAATATATATTTATAAAATTTTATAACTGTCTCAAATTAAGGTTTTGTAATTCCGCAGGGACTATAAATTTGTTTATTTAATAAATTCACTAACAAAATAATAGAAAATTAAATGAACAGCTTCTATATTTCCTGCGAACCGTTGAAGTATTTAAATATTGAGTTACTATCACACATAAAATTATTTTATCATTATAGACCCCCAAATATTTTCCCCTTCTAATATACTAACTTCTCACCGCATGTGTTTCTTATTTAATTTTGACAATAATTTGATACGGTACCGATTAACTTTTCAATTAGATGTAAATCTGTTTTAGCGATACATCAAGTTGTTAATACTTTCAATGTAGAATATTATCTATGTTTTGTTTTACATGTTTTCAAATATATGTTTGTTACACCTTCATTTCACTTTTGGGCGTTTTATATGACAGATTCGGTGACCTGGCGGTCTAGGGGTAAGGTGTCAGACTTCTGTGCTGGCGGCTGGGCTTCAATCCTCGGTCCCGGCACAGATTTATCTGAATACCAAACCCTTCCTCCACCTCTGACAAGACATCTTGTGAATGTGGGGAATGCCAAGCCTCCACCGTGGTTCGGATTCCACGTTAGACTGTAGGTCCTCCATTTCATCTCACAATCACCATACCATTACACATTAGCGTAAGTGCGTACAACCCGAACGGGTAGTAAGACGCGGTGCTAATAATAATAATATATGACAAATTTATCATTCAACTATGTCAAATACCCACCTCGGTGGCGTAGTTGTCTAACGCGCTTGTCATGTTGAGCTTTACTACTGAGGACGGGGAGATCGAGGTTCGAATCTCGGTCGGGTGAACTGAGGGTGGTTTTCCTAAATGTTTTTCTACTCTCCCTCCACGCAAATGTGGGTTCACTTCCTCTAATTCAACCTTCCCAATTCCATTAAAGTAATTAGTACATAAAGCGTATAACCCGAACAGGTAGTAAGACGTGGTGCTAAATATTATTATTATTAACTATGTCAAATAAGAATTTGTATACAACTAAGTAATTGAAGACAATTACCTCTAAAATATAATTCTATTTTAATTATCTAATAATTGTTTGAATATTTTACCCTACAAATGTTATTAATTTTTAAATTAACATATATGTATAAATTGTATATTTTTGATATTAATGAATATATGTGGTACCAATTAAATGTATATGAAGTTGTTCTAATAATACACCATCATGATTTAATATTATGTATATATGTGTGTTTTGCCTACCGTACATGTTTTCAAATTTAAGTTTGTTACATCCTCATGACACTCGTTCTCAAATTATTCACAGCTGATACCACAATGATGTTGGCGTTATTAAATGTATGTAAGGTATTTCGTCAACATCATTTCCAGGGGGATGCATCATACATCATACCATTAAAACAATTATTATATAAATAGTTGTTTAGCTATTCAAAAATTTAGACAATATGGATGGAATTATTCAGATTTTGAACAATCGAACTTTAACTCCAATCTATAGTATAGCTGGTAATTTCTCATTTTAAATCGAAATTTTACCACTAAGCCATACTAATACGTTATGTGTGGCATTATTCAAATATTTTGTTTAGAGCACTTTATTTAAAAATACATTATTTTAAAGATCTTTATTTATTATTAATCATTGAATTAGTAATAATAAAAAAGATAAAATAAATGTAAACCTAAACAAGGTTTGTGCAACAAGTTGAGAGGCACGCAACTTAAATTTGGGTAATTTCATTAATGCCTATTTTCATCATTTTAATACCTAATGTGACTGTCTTAAGTATTTATAAAAATTACCGTATATTAATCATTTAATAATATTACCAATAACAATTTTTAAAAATTAAATCTGGTTAGGGAGATAGTATTAGGTCTTAAGTGACAATAAAACTAGTAATGACTTTAACATTGATGTAATTAGGTTAAATTTCTTGAAGGGGGTGCGTGACCCCCGCGCCCCCTCCTGGATCCGCCTCTGGTACATCAATGATCTATCTCTCTCATTTTAGTTTCAATAGTAAATAATTGCCTATTTAATTGGTCAAAATTTATAAAATATAAATTTAATAGCAAAGCGATAACCATAAGATGTGCATCCCCTAATAAAATGCCGAAAATTTTAATACGAAGTGTTGACCCTTGGGGAGCCGATATAAATATTTTTATTGGTCGACATATACAAATGAAAACGTTTATTCCTTAAAAATAAAATTATAAAATTTAAAACCTTGTGTCTAAAAATGTTTTACGTATGTATAGTGCAATTTGTTCTCGGGCTCGCTAGTGTATATTATATTACAAATTTTGCGTAAATATCTCCATTTTTCAAACAATAGAGCGATAATGTCCGTGCGGAGTTCCGTACCATTTATTTTGAATGTTTTAATTGCATGAACTCTACAGGAAGTTTAATAATGAAAACTGTTTTAAAATCAATAATAGGAAATGTAATGCAAATCCCTTTAACTGCTTATGTGGAGTCAATCAACAAAGATTAGCCATTCAAGTCTTTTCTACACCACATTATTAGTTCGTCCCATGACTTTCTGAGTTTACTGCCTTCTTCATCGACGGTCCTACGCCAAGTCCTTCTTGGCCTGCTCCGACGTTGGCGTCCTTGAGATTTCTAGTCCATAGCTTATCTTGAGACGTTATCCTGGTATCTCTGGAGAGTGTAGCTAAGGCTAAGGCTAGGCCATCACCATTTGTGTTGTCTGAAATCCAGTTGGATGGTCTTCTGTTTGGTTTTGTTCCACAGATCTTCATTTGACACTACCGTAGGCCCAATAATTATGTTCCTTAGAGTTTTACATTTAGTATTAATTTGTGTATTTTAAGGAGACGTTTAAGAAAATAATTTCAGAATCTAGCTACCTAATCTTAATGGATAGCAACTTATATTATTTGTTGCTGGTTTGTCTCAGCGCATGTCAGTTCAATTTGGTGTGAACATTTATGACACAGTAAATCATTATTTGGTTTCACTCCTGGTTTAGTGCATGAAATGTGGTTTTATACATTGTTATTCTTAACGTTATTATTATTATTACTAGCACCGCGTCTTACTACCCGTTCGGGTTATACGCACTTACGTTAATGTGTAATGGTAGGGTGATTGTGAGATGCAATTGAGGACCTACAGTTTAACGTGGAATCCGAACCCCGGTTGAGGCCTGGCATTCCCCATATTCACAAGATGTCTTGTCAGAGGTGAAGGAAGGGTTTGGTAATCAGATAAATCTGTGCCGGGACCAAGTATTGAACCCCGGCCGCCAGCACAGAAGTTCGACACCTTACCCCTAGACCACCAGGTCACCCTTATTATTAACGTTACTTTTCCATCACTACCCTATAAAAACTTACATTCCTAAGATTTAAGCCTTAAATTAGTGAATTGCGCTAAGTTATCAGAAAAAAAATCATAACAAATAGGATAATCCAAGGAGATATGACGCGGGTAAGAGAGTCGCCGCACATTATTTCCTGTTTATTCAGCTAAGAGCGCAGTACCAGTTATCATTTCAGGTTGATAGAGCGCGGTGGTAAATTTCCGCCCCTTCATGTTGTCCCGTTTATAAAAGATTTGTGTTTTTACTACAAATGCTGACGTGATTAGTGTATGAGTTTTGATACCATTCCTGTACTATTTTTACTTTGCATGCTTTACTTAAAAATACTGAATGAAGCGTTTCTGTACTTCAAGTAGTTTCGGTGGCCGTTATCGACAACCAATTTCTGGCGCGTTTAGCCATATTTGTCACGAGAGATGAGGTGCGTCATCTCTCCTACGGATTGTAGGAGAGATGGCCAACTAATGTGTGTAAAAGAGATTCCGAGGCATTATCATAGGTAAGGGAGATAATGCGCATACTTTGTATTTACACCTGTTCTGAATACAAACAAATGTGTTCTTTGTGTGGAAAAAAAAAAAAAAGGCTGAAAGTATTTTGAAATAAAATCTTAAAGTATGGGGAGAGGGAAAGGAGTAAAATGCTGAAAAGTGGCATCACTTTTTAAATATTTTTGAATTGAAAGGAGGGTAAATGAAACAAAAGGAGGGGAAGTTTTGTTTAAATAGTAGTGTCATGAGGATATACAGTACCTATTAAAACTGCATGCACTCGGTTGCTATACCAGCTTGATGCTACAGCAACAAAAATACTTAACTTACATGCAGTTTTAATGGAGACATCCACCACGGCACTACTTCATAAACAATCATTCCCGCCTCCTTGCGTATTCATTTTCCCTTCTTTCCCTTTAAAACAATTATTTAAAAGATGGCTTCATGCTGTAGCCCAATACCCCACTTTATACTACCTCTCCCCTTTCTTATACCTACTATATATTAGGAAGTTCACACAATTTTCTGTATTGAATAACTTTTCTACATTTTAAATATCATTAGTTAAGTGCGAAATTTTCAAAATTCAATCTTATTATTTTTATTTCTTTATACTTAGTAAAAGAACTTTTGTCCGTCAGTAAATAAATAAAAATGTATTCTTATATTTATTTAGTGCATCTGATCTTTCCTCATATAATTTCCCATAAGCCATCTGTCCTACCCACACTGCGTTGTCTTACCAACCTATGTAGGAGAGATGGCAAAAAATTGTGATATCGAAAAATGTCCTTGAAACATATTTAAATGTTTTCCTTCCCTATGATATTTTTTTTTGCTTAAAAAGTATAGTACAGAGGTTCATTGCTGGGTTTTTTTACTGTGTTGTTATATCCTTAGTTTTAATCATAAGATGTTTGTGTTTAATTGCGCGTCGTCTCTCGTAGGCTAACCTTATATTGAAAATAAATAGTTCATTAAGAGTAAATCTCATTCCGTCCATGTTTTTATTGTTACTACAATAAGAGTTATCTTTGTATAAGTTGAAATATATCCTGTAATTTCTTCTTGGATTTGAAGTTGATATTTTTCATTGGTGATCAAAATAGACAGACACGCATTTGGTTGTTAGATGATCTTAAGCATAGGCTGCTAAAATATTGAATATGGGCGATATTTTAAAATTAAGAAATTGTTTCGCAAGCTACTACGTTAAAAATTGGACCTCACTCAGATTGGCTCTTATTCTAACATGTATAAGTTATGAGAAGCATCTCCCTGGGAAAGGATATCATGCTCGGCATGGTGGGTGGTGAAAGAGGAACTCTTACTTACCAGCCACGAATACGTTGGCTGTATGCCATCAAGAAGTACACTGACATGAAAATGGCTGAGGTTAAAAGAAGTTATGAGGGAAAGAATTGAATGAAGGGAAATGATCCGTGGAGTGACCGACAGTCACACTTGACTGAACAAACGAAGAAGAAGAAGGTACAGTGTGTTTGCCATCTCCTTTGTTCAATCGGGAGTGGTTTGTGTGGCTAATGCCCCTATTTCTATTGGAAATAGTGTTAAATATTAAAATATTTGTAAATTTAGTATTAGAATATAATTTTTAAAACACCAAGCATATTCATTTATTTAAAAAAAGAGAGTAAATAAACTGAAAAACTTATAAGAACAAAGTGTAAGCCTACTTTCTAATACAATTTGTTTTTTATTTGGTGACTAAATTGTCCTTAACATTAAAATTCAGTTATAAAGACGTTCATCTGTGAGCCTATTTTTGTTATTTCTTTTACCACATTCAGATGAAAATTATAATCCCCATAGGTTGGTAGAGCAGAACAACGCCTTCATTTGGAGTACAACATAATTTGATAATTTTCCTTCCTGACAAGAGGCCATACATATCCTAAACTTGAGGCAACACACTTAAACGATGGTTACCTTGGAAAAAGCTAAATAAATTCCTCGTATGAGCTACCGAAAAAGTCATCACGAGCTATTGGTAGCTCGTGATCGACCGTTTGGCGACCTTTGGTCTAAAGCGTCACTAGGCTGCCGATGATGGAGAGATCAGGGCTCTAAGTCAAGTTGGGTGTACTTAGGCCCAGTTTCATAGTCAAATTTAGTACGCCTCAAGTTCGGCGCCACCCTAAGTTCATGTCGACACCTACCTAAACCAGAATGGAATGGGCCAGTTTCCTATGCGAGAACGGCCCATTCCATTCGAGTTGAGGTAGGTGTCGTCTTGTATTTAGTGTAGCGCCGCACTTGAGGCGTACTAAATTTGACTATGAAACTGACCCTTAGAGTGTTTTCCCTTAATGGATTTCAAATATTCCTCCACGCAAATGTGGATGTGTAATGGAACTGCCTAGCAGTAACAAAATTGGGTAAATAATTGGACGAATACAATATTAAAAGGTGTATCTCTAGAAATGTGTGTTTCTTACCTACAATAGATTTTACACATGTAGACCCCGGCATCCTTTTTATTTTGAGACGGAGGTAGTTCCCAGTTTAACTGGTGTTCTCAATTACTAATAATTAGATACAATTTCAAACCTTGAATATGGTTGATATCTATCAGATAAATCCCGTTTTAAGTCAAGGCCAATTATTGTAGGTGAACTTTTCATATAAAATTATATAATTCGTTTTATAAAAATATAAATAATATTAGTGCACTTTCATTTTATCCAGTCCTATGACCAAATTATACTTTTTTACAAACAAAGCCTAACATTACAGGCATTTACCAATTAAAGGTTAGGCTTTGTTAGGTTAGTTAGTATTATAATGAACCTATCATAAATAGGCCTAAAACTAGTAACTAATATTATAAATAATACATATAGGGTATAGTACACTTTGCGTTTAACCCGAACGGGTAGTAAGACGCGGTGCAAATAATAATAATAATAATAATATAGTACACTTAATATCTTACTAGGACAACTTTGATAGCTTTACATAATTAATACATACATAACCAAATATCTAATTATTATTAAATTATAAATATTTATTGTAGTACATTATGTATACAAAACTGTCTACTTCAATTTACACAGACAGTAGAACTGTAAGCGAAAGAGCTCATCCTTAAATGTGGACATAATTTAGTGAGACATGTCACCTTAAATTAAACTTGAGAAACAGAATGTATAAAATAAGATTAGTCCAATTCCGCGGCTGCACCCCACACATAAATGTGTTTTGGGCACGATCAGATATGTACGGCATTATTTAAACAAGTTTACATCTTAATAATTAATTAAATCAAGAAGGAGAGTGTGTATTGGTTAGTTCAATGTTTATTTAAACTAGGCTAAGTGCTAGTTATTTATTACATTATTAAACACAGATTAAATGGCACTCTTGTTGTTGGCCTATGTCCATACTTTTCTCAACTATTGACAATAAGCTACAATAAAGAAATATTCTAGACTTATATGAATCTGTTGAGGGAGGGGTTGGAGCAGTGAAAATTTTGAATTTATGTTAAATTTGCTGAACCAAAGTATTGTATTGGAATTGTTAGCTTAGGTTCAATTAATGTTATACAAGTAGTTATTAGCGAGAGTCAAATTACAAATAATGTGTGTGTGTGTGTGTGTGTGTGAGAGAGAGAGAGAGATAGTGTGTGTGTGTGTGTGTGTGTCATTTAGAAGGTCAGGCAAGTCAATGCGCCATCAGGTGGGAAAAGAGTGGTGATATGTACCAACCGAGCTACCCAACATCAAACAACGAAGACCAAGTTCATCAAACATATTGAAAGAGAGGAAATGAAAATAAAACCGAGAACTAGACAGAGCCAAAATAGAAGAAAAACGTTAGAGATCTATATATATAAAAAAAAAGATTCCTGGATGTTTTAGACCACGCCTCTTTTCCCTCCTCCAAGGATGTTCAGTATGTCGCAGGATAAAAGGAAGGCGGAGCTAGCTAAGTCCTGCCCGTTTCCATAGCACAGTGGTAAGGGAAAACGTATACATGTCCAGAGGGACTATGGGTCATATCCAAGAAGCACTAGGAAAAGTTCGTTTGAGTATGGATTCTTCTAAACATCCTGATTTACTTCCAATATTAAATATCCTGTCTGGAAAGTATGGATTATTATGGGCAAAATTCAGGTATCACTGAAAATAGTGTAGTCTATTTGAATAGGGTTCCTCGAACTATTCTGATAAACTTCTGATATTAAAAATCGTGTTAATAAAATTAGTAACTATGGGTTGGAACAAGGTGGAACTGGACAAAGTATAGGACATTATTTGAATAAAAATGGGTTCCCTTAACTATCCTAAGACCTCTGAAATATGAAAATAATTTCAGAAAAGTTTCGGACTATGGGCCTAACCTATCGTATTCTGGAAGTGATAAGAACATAAACTCTAAGCCAAACCTCACAGCTCCTAACCTAACGTATCCTGGAAGTGAAAAGAAAAGAAACTCTAAGCCAAACCTCACAACTCCTAACCTAACGTATCCTGGAAGTGAAAAGAAAAGAAACTCTAAGCCAAACCTCACAACTCCTAACCTAACGTATCCTGGAAGTGATAAGAACATAAACTCTAAGCCAAACCTCACAACTCCTAACCTATCGTATTCTGGAAGTGATAAGAACATAAACTCTAAGCCAAACCTCACAGCTCCTAGCCTAACGTATACTGGAAGTGAAAAGAAAAGAAACTCTAAGCCAAACCTCACAACTCCTAACCTAACGTATCCTGGAAGTGATAAGAAAAGAAACGCTAAACCAAACCTCACAACTCCTTACCTTGTATAAGCTAGGCGTGATAATAACTAAACTAAACTAGACCTTACAACTCCTAACATAACGTAGCCTGGGCGTGATAGAAAAATGAACTCTAAGCCAAACATCACAACTCCTAGCCTAACGTATCCTGGAAGTGATAAGATAAATTCTAAGCCAAACCTCACAACTCCTAACCTAAGGTATCCTGGAAGTGATAAGAAGATAAACTCTAAACCAAACCTCACAACTCCTAGCCTAACGTATCCTGGAAGTGATAAGATAAATTCTAAGCCAAACCTCACAACTCCTAACCTAACGTATCCTGGAAGTGATAAGAAGATAAACTCTAA
>CABFOV010000147.1:146345-163598 GCA_902141375.1 Timema poppense
TGAATAAATCCTGCCCGGGTGGAAAATCTCCCTTGGGCCACCTCTGAGAACAGGATTAGAATTAACTTTTAAATGAATTATAAAACTAGTAATCTTTACCCAATTATTTTTGCGAGAATTCGGTAACGTGCTTTAACTCATTTGGAAGAAAATTAGCCCTTTTTTCCCACCACTTATATTACTCGTCCTGAATATAACCTTAGTATTTTAATAAGGCTAATGGGTAGAGATTAGGAAGAGTTTTATCTATTTAATCACTGTAAGTGCATTTGCTTTGATCCAATGTTCCGCAAACTGTTTAAATTCACGGTACACTTAATAAGCTTTTTTCCCTTTGCGGTACACTATTTTGATTTGAATAAGAGCCGTGGTAGCAGAAAATGGATCACGCACACGGTTGTATGGTGAATCAGAACTAGGAAAGTATAGGTAACGTCAAATGTTTCAAGACTAAATATCGAAGTTCTTTTTCTGTGCCCGCTTCTTTGATATTTGTAAATATTTCGTTCAAACCATTTGGATAATCCATAGCTATAGCTTCACGTAAAAGCTTTTTATTTGGTCAAAAGTATTAAAAATATTAATAATTACGAGTAAGTGAGAAATGCGGACGAAGCACGGCTGCCGGTAGTACCAACTTCTGTTCTTACTGAACAGCGATGCGTGGCGCGTTGGGTCATGGCCACAAGGCACACATAATTCACCGCCATAGTACACCAATGTGCTGCTGAACACCGTTTGTGGAACACTACTCTAAACTATACATTTCTCATTCCTATCCAATTAATGCAATAAAATACGTATAGTCAGGACGGGTAGTAAGACGCGGCGGGAAAAAAAGACGCCGTCTAGGGAGGGCGAGGCTCATCTATACCTGCATCCGACCTCCTTAGCCACCCAACTATTGAGATGTGTATGGTGAAAAATGTCGATTTAATAATCTAGCGTATAAATCGTTTGCGGCATAGAAAAAAAAGCTATATTCCAGAAAGCAATATCACGCTGTGCTATTTAGAAACCTCCCCACCACAGTAGATGGATGTATTTGTGAGCATGTGTGTGGTTTGAAATCGTGTGAGCGTGTATGTAAACCTGAACCAGCTCATGTGTGAATGTTTGTTTGTATGTATGTATGTTTATGTATTTGCATGATTGTGTGTAGTGTGCACTGCACAATGAACTCCACTGGCGGGGAGGTAATTAAACTCGTTGCATTTCTGGGAGCTCTCTTCACGGGCCAGTAATTGCGGCGTCCACAAACACACGTCCAACATATCCACAGATGGCACCTAGCGGCACATGCGGGGAGTACACACGGGCCCGACTCTAGAAAACAACAGTCAGAGAAAACAGAGCAACCATGCGATGTAAAGTAACAGACACACAAACACATCCTTTTGATAAGGGCTCGGGAATTCCCGTCATTAATTGTAAGAGAGACTTTATGGAGGAACAACTAGCTAAACACGTCCCTGTTGTCCCACTGGGTAGGAGTGTTAACAGCAAGTCTAACGCATATTATATTGCAGATATAGCCTAATATATTTGTATATCTAAACCTATTTGTACTAATCGAATCTTCATATATACGATGTAATGATTAGTTGTATAGTGTTAGTCATGCCTACTTTGCTTAATTTAATTTGTAAGTTTATCTAAAATGTACACGCCCTAAACCAGCATTTTTTAACTGGTGTACCAAGGCACAATGGTGTGCCAAAAAGGGTGTGCAGGTGTGCTTAGATGGTTTGGGAGACTATCACAATGAAGTGAGATAAAAATTAAGGGATAAAAATTAATCTCTTTAAATGCATGATAAAATTATTTTTTTAAATAACAAAATAATTAGAATTATAGCTATTAAACTTTTAAACACACTCTTAAAAACTAGTACTTTTATTATAAAATCTTGCCTTAAATAAACGTATGGTGTGCCTTGACAGTTTCAGTGCCTTGTTCAGAGTGCCGTGGGTTGGACAAGGTTGAAAATTGCTGCACTATGCCTTAGTTAAAATTAAATTTGATAAGGTATATTTTATGTTCACTATTATTTGTAGAAAGCACATTCTTAAAGTATGTCTTTAAATTATTTACTCTCGTAATATAGTTTGTATTAATTGTTTTATAATTTAGCTTTTTCTAACCCTCCTCGGTGTGCATGTAGACTAAACGTCAAGCTCGTATAGTCTGGTTGCTGAATGGTCGTGTTCAAATCCCGGCTCGGTGTACTGAGGATGTTTTTTTAAAAACGTTTTTCCGCTCGCTCTCAAAGCAAATGCAAAACTTCTATATTCTACCCTCCACTTCTCTGCCCATTTATGGTTAGGCTGGATAGGAGAAGTAATATGCTGTGTAAAAGAATATCTGAAATCTCTGTGCACATTTTTTGTTCTTCCATTTGAACTAAATTTCCCATCTCAAACTTAAAATAAAATAAGAATTTAAAAGTAATACACATAATTTTGTTAAGGTGGGATGCTTGCCTGCCAAGGGCATTAATTTTGCCGTTTCTATAGTAAGTTTTCTTTTAAAAAAATTAATATTTCTTCAGTAGAAAAATGGAGTTTAATTTTATTCACATAATAACCCTAACATTTATCGAATATCTGTCAAGCGTGTCATAGAATTTTATAAGAGCATTTTATCTTAATTTAAAAAGTGTCTCATCAAATGCTAATATTCTCATAATAAATATTCAAGAAAGGTTGAAGTTACTATTTGTCGAAAATTAAACTATTACATTTTTACTAGAGCAATATTTGATTTATTTTGTCGAAAATAATATTGCTAGCGATGAAAACTGCAAAAACACTGAGCTTTCCTTGAGTTCCCCTTCCATCCCATTAAGTAGAAGTGTCGTTTATATTATGACAGCATCAGTCCTCACCCTGTTTTGTAAACTGAAGAAAAATTAACAAATAGACAACCATTATTCTTGTTGCTATCTACGTCTTGAGTCAACACCCGAAAGTTGATTTGATGGGTTTTATATACATTTGGAGCTGGGCACGCACTTAGCCCCTCGGCCGGTTAGTGCTGCCCGCACCATCTGGTATAAATCTCATGCCCTAGGGGGGGTTAAGAAAATGTAGTGGTTCCACGTTGCCTTTCACACTGAATTTCTATGAGCGAGCACGTAAGGACTTAAAAATTTTACTGGGAAATGTATTTTTACATACATTCCAGTGTTCTTTAACATACCACAATCGACATGGTACCAACGGCTTTACTTTCCCTCCGAAGGAAGTTGTGTTACGGATTTTTATCACTCAAGAAAAATCGGTCGACCTTGGCTGGGTTTGAACACATGAACATTGAACCCTGAGGCGAGCAATTTGCCCCAAGATCACAGAGGTCGAACTTTTTACTACGTAGACCTATATCTAAAAATCATTTATTTGTGTCCCACATCATTTCACTCCTAGGTGTGTAAACTAGTTAATTTTTAATCTCCGAAACAAAGTCCATCCGAAATGAATAGGAAACATCGGGATGGCTAATGCCTTCAATATCTGCTGGTACACAGCCGATATATTATTTTATTAGCACCACTTATAACTTACTACCGGTTATACTTGTACGCGTATGTAATAATTACGCTAATGAGCTAGCTATGAGGAAGGTTATATTTAAATGAAGGTTAATCGCATTTGCGTGGAGGGAGAGTGAAAGGCCAATTAGGAAAACCACCCTCAGTACACCCTACCGGGATTCGAACCCAGATCTCCCTGTCACCAGTAGTCTAGTCTATTGCGATAGTGACGCCTTAGATCACGCGGCCACCGAAGTGGGTAGGTGAATTAATATTAATCAATTAACTATGAACAAACCCATAAATTAGAAGGTGTGGTCTTTCAATACAAAGAAACCATATAATTACCAACAATATATTAACCGCTTCGGTTGGGGCGTGGTCTAACGCTCTAATCTCGTGTTGGACTAGACTGACGAAGACGGGGACATCCCGGTCAGGTGCACTGAGTGTAGCTTTTCTAAATGGTTTGCCATTCTCCTTTAATCAAATCAATCAAATCAAATGTTTCATTAACATAACTTGCATCATTCTCAAAACTTTTTTACTATTTTAATTAAGTTAACCAACTTCAGTGTTTATGTTTAATACTATATGCTCTTAATGACTATTTGACTTATGTCTTAATACATATATCATGATGTTTTTTTAGTCTGATTGTGTAATGTTTACTGTGACTCACATTTTTAATATGTATGTTATAGTGTCTATTATTATATTGTAATTTTATACAAGTGTGATTCACAATCATTCTAAATATACACTCTTTCTGATAAGTTAACTCAATATTATCTCTCAACTCATTTCCCAATTTAACTTCTTAGTTTGCGTCAATTTCCTTTTTTTGTTGAGTCTATTTTTATCAAATCTGTATTCTCCTTTAACCCAAATGCGGTTGCATTTTCTCTAAATTAAACCTTCTTAATCCCTAACCCATTAAGCGTATAACCTAAACAGGTGGTAAGACTTGGTGATAAAACTATATATATATATATATGTGTGTATTTTGTCGAAGAGAGCTACACTATTAAGGTGAATTTTAATATACGGTTACAATTTTTCTTTTTCCCCGCGTATTAGTACACAATCCGGCTACAAGCACATATTGATTACGCTAAGAAAATAAGGATGAGAAAGAAAGAATTTTAAAGTAATACCATATCACAATATTTATAAAATTACAACGAAATTGAAAAATATTTATTTTAAAATTACCATTTTGACTGCCAATTCCGTTGTAGTCAAGTGAAGAAGGGAAGGATACTTGGGTGATATTTCAGGTTTAAAGGGTTTTTTTTAGCGCCCCGCCGTATCACCTGTTTGGCTGTACGCATTTGTACTAATTACTCTAACGTGATAAGGATGAGGATGGTTAAATTTAAGTGAAGTGTACCTGCAGTTGCGTGGATGTAGAGTGTAAAACCATTTGGGGGATAAAAACTACCTTCAGTACATCCGACCGGGATTCTAACCCCAATCTTCCCATTATCGGCAGTTTGGTATATTGCGAGAGTAATACCTTAAGCCGGGTATACATTTATTACTTATCCGCTTATCTTGTCACTTATACGTATCAGTGTGTACGGGAAAATGTTGCATAGTTACGTGTCAAAATGTGACACAAAAAAGATATGTTACGGGCTTGATCGGCCATTTGTTGGTTTTTCGCCGTCACGTCAAATAATAATAATAATAATAATATTTAGCACCGCGTCTTACTACCCGTTCGTGTTATACACTTTAAGTACTAATTACTCTAGTGGATTAGGAATTGTGAAGGTTGAATTAGAGGAAGTGAACCCGCATTTGCTTGGAGGGAGAGTGGAAAACCATTTAGTAAAAACCACCCCCAGTTCACCCAACCGAGATCCGAACCTCGATCTCTCCGTCCTCAGCAGTCGAGCTCAACACGACAAGTGCGTTAGCCAACTACGCCAACCGAGGCGGGTGTCACGTCAAAGGAATTAATGATACGGCACTAGGTTGAGCTATACATGGACGGTATGCGGTTTTACCGCGTTGTACAGTACGTTCATTCCTGTCGTGGAAGTTCGCCCAGGGGAAACCTTGTGTAGGGATTTCGTGATTGTTAGTACTGTTATCTTTTTGCACCAATGGAGTGGAGTGATAAGACCATATGATTTATATAAACATATAGTAAAAATTATTTAATTTGGGATTCAAAACAACCGGATCGTTATAATAAGACGTGAGAACAAGATGCGTTTTTTTAATCAAATGATTAATAAACAATGTACGATGCTGTTGATATTTGCAGGGATGTGCTCATTGCTGCAGAAAAACTAGAACTGAACATCACTGAAGTTCAATTCATATCGTAAAATCGTGCCCTCTGTTTAAATATTGAATAAATAGTGATGATACGAAAAAAATCAGACTTTGGTGCACCGTATCGTGTCAATGGATGGTACGCAACGATGACACGATACGCGTATACGCAACTAATGGAAACCCGGTTTTATACCAATGGTTTCTCGGTGTCATGGCGTGTTTTGGGTGGAGTCTCAATGGTTGATAAGGCTATAACTCTATATTATTTAGTTTTTAATGAATATATATTAAGATACGCAGATAATTTAGATTTGTTGGGTAACAGCAAGGAAAATGTTGCAAGAAATGTAGAAATTTTATTAGAGGCTAGTAAGGAAATAAGTATAGAAGTTAACGCTTAAAAGACTAAGTATATGATCACACAAAAAAAAAAACAGATTAGGGAAAATAATTATTTAGAGATTACTTCGAACAAAATATCATTTAACAGGCTTCATGAGTTTAAATATTTAGGAACAATTTTAACTATCAATAATGATATTAAATTTTTAATAAGGAAATAAATAAAATCAAGAGATGCATGCTATTAATCGACTAGTAATTTGTCGGCATCTCGACTTCTTTCAAGGGATGTAAAATTTAGCATGTACAAAACAACAATTTAACTTGTTGTTCTCTATGCGTGTGAAATGTAGTCTATTACTAAACATGATGAAAAAAATAATAGGACGTTAGAAAATAAGGTGTTTAGGGAGATATTAGGTCCAATAATGAATATAAATACCAGGGAGTTAAGGGATTATATAATTATGAGTTATATATCCTGTACTCATCACAATACATTGTTAGGTTAATCAAATATCTAAGATAATGGTGGGAAGGACATGCGGTGTGAACGGGAGAATTTATAACCGTGTTTAGGGTGTTAATTGGCAAACCCAATAGGAAGACCTGGACGCAGATGGGAGGATAACATTAGAATAAACCTGAGAGAAATAGGGTGTGATGAGGTGGACTGGATGAAACTAGTTCATGATAAGGATAAGTGGCGTACTTTTGTAAGTGCTTCAATGAAACTTTGAGAGCTCCTAATGTCAGAGTGTGAGTAAGTAATAATAATTATAGTACAGTACCAAATTTAAACAGTAATGTTACCAGTTAAAATGACAATAATGGTTAACCTATTGCTTAGGTTATTTTTAATATCCAACTCTGACAGTTGCTTTCTGTCTTAGTTAACTTTAGCAGTCTCGTGCTTTGACGAATGATCCTAACATAGCTTCCAAAATACCTGGCGGAATAATTTTTTTCTAAATCGGGACATCCTAATTGTCCTCGTATAGTCATAAAAGAAATTTAGAATCATTAAATAAAAGCATCCATAGACAAATGAGTTTAATGCTCGTTTGGTTTGGTTTGTCGGTGATGGAGAGGTCAGGATTCCTATCCTGGCCAGATGTACTGGAGATGATTTTCCTTAAATACAAATCTCTTAATATCGGACACCTTCCAGGATGAAAAAGTCTGTTATTAAGAGTTGTCCGTTATTTGGAAAAATATCTTTTTTAAATCATAATTCTTGAACACAATTTAATCTATATGAACCACTATTATGTGAATGCTAGCTACAACAATCTATTTACTTCATTGTGCAGTATTGTATGGAGGATAATTATGACTAATGAATAAATATTGTACATAGCTTACTATACAGATTGCATAATACATAGACCATTACGCAAATGAAATGAAATGTGAACAGTAGACCTTATGTACTGTATGTGTGTGCACAAGCACAGTCAACTTCTGGAACATGTCCCCTTGACGGCTCGGAAGAGGGGTGGGGGGAGGTATTTAGGCAGCGTAGTTAATAATAAATTACATAGGGTATTTTAGAAACTGTAATTAGAGGAGGAAGACGGGACTGCTCATACTTCTAGTGAGATAGCATTCCTACTGTAGAATACTCTAAATGGACTAGTGTTTTCAATTTTGGTCCTCTGTTTAGAGATTGTTATGCATTAATATGGGTATTAGTAGTGTCCGTTTCTGTTACTGAGAAAGTCCGTTATTGAGAGGTTGTTTCACTGTTAGAGCCCATGTTATTTTGCCGGGTAAATTTAAGCTGTCCGTTATAAAGAAGAATCCGCTGCTCAGAGATATCATTTTAGAGAAATTTCACTGTAGTTGCACCTCTTCTTTCACGTAAATAAGGGCTCATTTCCTCTCAATTTTACTTACCCCACTACTGAAATACATATAGGTAGCCCTTACTACCTCAGATATAAACGTTTGTAGGTTATCAATCAGTCGTAATGGTCTCAAACCCCACAAAAAGTTGGAAAACACTTTCTTAGACCATACGGCCACGAAGCTGAATTGAGCGTTATCATGTAGGCCTTTCTAATATTATGATTAATCGGGATGGGCTCTTTAAAGTATAATAAATTCTATCATAAGAATTGTTTCATTCTCGATGTTTGATTGGTGGAGTGTAATTTTAGAGTTACTTAAGCCACTGTTGGATAAAATATTTAATAATTTTAAGTATATTCTCAGGGAAATAGAGCATTTTAACCAATCAGAATGTAGAATAAATATTCAAGCTACTATATTTATTAATTATGGTTATAGCCGCATCTAAATATCATATTATATTGTCAACCTCAGTGGACTTGGGGTCAAGTACTCACCTCAGTATTCGATGGTTATGGGTTCAAACCTAGCTGGGGTAGGCGTATTAGTCTTGAGAGATAAAAATCCGTAGCACAAATTCTTTGGAGAGGAAGTAAATACGTCGGTCTCATGTCGGTTGTGGCTTTTAAAAAAAAAACTGGAAGGTATGTTAAAATATCTTTCCCAGCAAAATTGGTAAGCCCTTTCACTCTTGCTCATAGAAAATCTAGTGTGTTGAAATATTCTGTCAGCTTAGAAAGTACACGTTAAATACCTAAAATAAATAAATATCACATTATTTATATTAAAAAATGATACCTACAGGTAACAGGCCTATAATAGCGTTGCTATTTACTCCATCATGATGCACATTCCTACTATTGTAATTGTACAATTGGCAGCATAAAGCCATACCAAGTTGAAGGTGGCTGCGTTATCTGATAGTTCGTGATCTTAATTGATAACACATTTGTAACTAACGATTTTCACACTTCCATCACAGAATATGGATTAAAATATGAGTGAAGAATGGCCCTGAGAACCAGACAACTCCCAGCTATCTCAGTGGTTAGAGCATTGGCGTACTAAAACGAAGGTCTTGGGTTAGTGTCCAGGTGTCATTTTGCAATTTATAGGAAATCAGAAGGTAGTTTACATTAATTTGAATTGGTTCATGCGTCTTTCTAATAATATTATTTTGTTTTACTTTATATATTATAGCGTTTAATTTCAATTAAAATATTTTAATATATCTTATAAAAATATATTATTATATATTAAAATATAATATTGTATACATAATATAGAGGCCATATATATTTAATCTTGTTGGGTACCACTAGGGTTTGTCGTCTAGACATTCCTGGTCTTCTGCTGGGAGTGGCGGATATGTAGCTGTCTTTTGAGGTTGGGACGCAATGTGGGTGCTGTTACTTCACCCCGATGAGATGATGTGTGGATGATAATTATTAATATTCACATTAAATATATTTTACACGTTTCTAGTTCAACTATCCTCCATTAGAGGACATTTCTACCAACATTTATGAATGGCTAAACTTATCATGTTAATTTTTAAGTATAGACCGGATAAATTTAAATAAACATAGGTTTAAACTAGAGCCTCGCCGAAGGCGATGAAATAACTCTTTAGTCATTTAAGGGTGAAAAAATATGGAGCGTCCAGATAGCTAATTTTTATTTTGGAGGGCAGGATTCATTGAGGTGATGTTTCAAAATTGGTTTTCTAATACTTTCTCCAGATTATTAATGATACATCTTTGTGATGTTTATAATATGGCCTGTCACAGCCACAGTCATCATATATTAATGACGCCCAAATAATATAATTATATATACTATGATAAAAATATTTCAATTTTACCGCAACTTATTTCCAATCCACATTTTTAATTATACCAATGAGTCAGAGTTAGCTATAGTTTTAAATAAAAGTATCCACGTTTTTGCAGCAGGAACGTGTAAAACCCTTTAGGGAAATACCCCTTCGGTAGGCCTACACCAAGCGGTGATTTGAACTTTAACCTCCCTTGGCGATGGTAGACCAGACTATATGGGCCAGACGTTTAGCCCACGTGGCCACTGGTGTGAGTTTTAGCACTATAATGTTTGTAGAAAAAAACTTTATTGACCAAACTTAGGGTTGGAAAAGGCCCACTCCCCTCTGTTTCTCTCATGGGATCAACTCTTCTTTCTTTGTGAAGGTAAACCGACCTCAGCGGGTCTGTGGAGATGAGCTCGTCCGCATATTGCTCGTGTCACAACACACACACGCACGAACACACACACACACGCCACCGACATGGCTCATCTTAAAGTCTAATGACGTGGCGTTCTTTATATTGGGCAAACTCCCTTCCGAAGGAGAGGGTGGAGGGCGGTGGAAGGGGGTGGGAGGCAAGGAGGACAACCGCGACGCCAGTGTGACGAACATCGTGCCGGGCGCGTGAAATGAAAAAGTTCACCAAACGAGAGTAGAAAGTAAGGAAGCAAAAGAAAATCAAGAGTATGCAGGAGAAGAGGCTGCGCTAGTTGTGGTGCGGAGGAGGAGACAAGAGTCAAGTAAGGCTAGGTCTCCTCTTGGTATCACTCGAGGAGGAGGAGGAGGATGAGGGAGGCAAGAGAGATGACGCAAGAAGGCACATAATGGAAGAGCGACTACCCAAGGAAGGTAAGCAGGGAGGTAGGATGAGTTGAAAAGTGTCGAAGCATGTCGGTAAATCCTTAGTA
The DNA here is from genome assembly GCA_902141375.1 of Timema poppense. Classification (NCBI taxonomy): domain Eukaryota; kingdom Metazoa; phylum Arthropoda; class Insecta; order Phasmatodea; family Timematidae; genus Timema; species Timema poppense. The sequence goes on from CABFOV010000147.1 coordinate 157,096, forward strand.
TATGAGAAGAAGATTGTTTTTTTAGGAGGCGACTGACTTACATTTGAAAAAAGGATGAATAAGATCACAGAGTTGCTAAGGGAAAACTTTTTTTTTACATATTTTCCATGATAACATTAGAGTGAAATACTACTATGGTGAGCATGTATGTTCATTTGTGTATATGATATTGAGTGAGTATACCTTTATGTTATTTTTGGCAGTTTACGAGTTTTTACCAACCTCATTAAAGTAAGTAACCAATCGGGGAAATCTTTGACTTAATTTTTTGTGTTGTGGTTGCTCCACGTTTAAGTTCTCTATTATATGATCAATTATCTCCGAAATGGCACCTGAGTTAACTTTGGAAAACAGAACCATTGGCTCACTGTGACATCGGTAAGTTTCTTGGTAGGTTATTCTACAGGTCTAATATTGAACGCTTGTCCAAATTTTAGCAAAATGTAAAATACTTCAACAAAAACAATATTTAAAGAATCAACATAGTGCAGCAACTGCTAATTACGTTTATACTAGTTCCGTCATAATATAAACTAACTTACTTTCTCTATGGCGTTAGGAACTCGAAAGCTTATTGCTGCATTTACAAACGTACGCAACCTATCCCTATCTTAAGCTAGTTCTATCCAGTCCACTTCATTACACCCTATCCCTATCTTAAGCTAGATCTAGCCAGTCTACCTCATTACAACCTTTCTCTTTCAGGTCCATTCTAATGTTATCCTCCCATCCGCATCTAGGTCTTCCCAGTGGTCTCTTCCCATTGGGTTTGCCTGACAATACCTTGAATACGACATGAGATTATATAATTCGCACTGCATATCCTGCCAAACGTATTCTACGATATTGTCTGATCCTAACAATGTCTTGTGATGAGTACAGGGTATGTTACTCGTCATTATGTAACCTCCTCTACTTTCCAGTAGTCTCATCCCTTTTTGGATCGAATATCTTCCTAAGCACCTTGTTTTCAAATATCCTAAATTGGTTTTTGTCATGTAAGTTAAGAGACCACGTTTCACACCCATAGAGAACAACCGATAAAATCATTGTTTTGTATATTTTGAGTCTTGTATAGCAGGCGAGATGTTAGCAACTTACAGACCGAGTAACATAATTGATTTCCCAACTGTATTATTTTCCTAATTTTCAATCTAATATCGTTATTGCTAGTTAAAATTATTCCTTAGTATTTAAACTCATTAACCATGTCAAATGATATGTTGCTCGCAGTAAGCTCTAAATTATCTTCCCCAATCTGTGTTCTTTTGTGAATATACAAGTATATTTAGTATTTTCAGTGTTGACTTCTAGATCTATTCCCTTACTAGACTCTAATAAAATGTCTGCATTTCTTACAACAGCTTTCTTATTATTTCCCAGCAAAGCTAACATCTGCATGTCCTAATAGCTGCATTGTATCGTTTCATGTCAAGTCGTCCCTAATCTCTTGCATCACCATAATAGCATACTCTAAGGCTGGATTAAAAATTAATGGGGAAAGTGCAGCTTTTTGTTTCAACCCGATGTGTATTTAAAATTATCTGGTAAGTGACATCCAACCCGTACGCTGCCACGCGTATCAGTCAAACATACCTCAATTATCTTGACAATTTTTTTAGGTACCCCAAACCCAACTAAAATTGCAAATTATTTATTTATTTTAAATTAATCATAGGCCTTTTGAAAATTTATGCATAATTGATGAACCAGCATATTGTATTCCCGCTTGTTTCATAATATTAGCAAAATAGTAAAAATCATATCCGTCGTTGATCTATTTCTTTGAAATACACATTTATGATCCCCATTTATTTTTTCTGCATTAGGCATCAATCTCATTCAAATTATGTTAGATAACGTTGTATAGCATATTGGTTGTAGTGAGATACTTCTTTAGTCATTATACTCTGTTTTATCCCCCTTTTTAAAAATGGGTATTATAATACCTTCATTCCATTTTTGTGGTAGTTTTGTCATAGTTCCATTTCGAAAATAGCAATGTATTAATTTATATTACTAATTTATCAACTCTGCTGGAACTGAATCAAGACCTGGAGATTTATGGTTCTTTAACTTCCTAATAGTTTCTTTGACTTAACTAATACTTGGATCTGTGATAAGTTATTCACCAGTATGAATTTTGACACAATCCCCCCAATTCTGATCCTTCACGAACATTCAAAATATGCCTAAAGTGTTTGTTCCATCTACTCAAAACCTCACTTGTTTCTGCCATCTACAGTAATATATTTTGTCCAGTTAACGCTGCAACTGTAAGGAATTTTATGGTTTATTAATATGAAAAATTATCCCAAATAAATTAAAAATTTAACTGTAAATGTTTTTGGTAAAACACATTAATTTGCTGACCCTCTCATTGTGTACAAGTTTTAAATAAGTTATATAATCTTTCTCTTCATCTATACATGTATATTTGTATATGCATATACTGTATATAGGCATATATAGGTATATATATGTAGAACTATTTATATAGGTCTATGTATTGATATATTAATGTGTTTCTATGAAGTGGGTGTGAAAGAGTCATTGTGGCTTACACTAAATAAATTTCTGGCCTGATTAAACGACCCCAATCAATCCTGTCTTGGCATATAGAAAAGTTATGCTTATTGGAAGATTCATAAAGGATCACATTCAAGGGGTTTAAGGTTCAATTTCCAAGAAGGCCTTTTACTACACATAAATAAACTTGATTTTTTTTTTCTTATCTGTGATAATTTCTTTGTTTAACAAATTTGTGTTTGCCGATAAATTTAATTTAATAAGTTCTGGATGTGAAAAACACAATATGGTGTGTTGTTTTTTCCTGGCGGGGCTAGGTGTTCAACTGGGGCTATCCAACACATTAAAAATAGAATGAAATGTTTATCAATACATGTTACCAATGTGAAACTATTTGATATATCCACTATGTCACGCAGTACTCTTGTTATGAAACTTAAAGTCCAGACGTTTTGAGGAAATAATCAATTGAGTACTTAAAATAAAAACATTAATTTATGATTATAAACTCTAAATTAATATAAATAAGACAAAACAATTTATGAAAAATTCTCTAATTTAAAAATAATAAAGCTTAAACTTACAGAGTTAAAGTGGACTTGGTGCAATACTTGTGAACTTAACTCTAAAGTTCCCCTTATTTTTACGGAATCCCTAGAGGGCCATCGCAGGCTGAAAACCAACTGTCTACCTAGATATCCTTAAGTGACAGTAAAAATATTGTGGACGAGATGAATGCCTTTTATCACACAAGCTAAAACAATTATTTACTGTGTAAGCACACTTATATAACTATAGAATCATAATAAAACCCTTATAACTACTGAATATTAGCTCTCATTGCCTTATGTTGCACGGGTAGAAAACGAATCACAACTGGGCCTAAATTAAACAGCACAATCATACTGATAGTGAACAATGTTATAAAATGATAAACCTTCATAACATCATAAACCGGTGATGACATGATTTAAATCTTCAAGCTTGTATACATTTTGAAGTTAAAAAATCAACCCATTTTGAATTTCACTTTTCTCTTAGGTGTATTTGTTTTGCTATCTAACCAGTAGTTAAGCAGTCTAGCCCGAGGTACACATCTGTAAGTAGCCTATCCATAAGAAATTATACTGTTTCAATTTTGTTTTCCTTGGATTTGTAGTTACCCACATCAGTGATCACTTCGTTTAAGACGTTATGCTCGTAAAAGGTGTAAGGGTACAAACTAAGGATATCCTAAGTATCCCATTTCAACCTTCCGCTTTCTATGTTTCTTTACTTGTCCAAATCGGTGATAACGATGTCAATCGCGTCACGCTTTCAATGGATGCAAATTAAAAAGGAAGCCTAAGATGATTCTTGGTATTTAAGCTACCCACACCAGGGACCACGTGGTTTAAGGCATATACCTCTCAAAATATGTAAAATTAACATAAAATATTGCAGATATGATAACATCCTAGGGTTTCTTACGTATGTAAGCCCCTTCGTCCACAGAGAAAACCAACGCGACGCAATACATCCTGGGCAACTGGTTACTTACTATAATTTACCTCGTTTCTCTTCTACTAATAAAACCTATTTTCTATCGGTCACTAGAATGTCGTCTTCTAATAAGGACCTAGCTGTTGGCTAAAAGTACAGTATTTAAAAACTCGTAAAAGGGCCCTGGAATCATATTGAGTTCATCTGGATTTTTAAAAAAAGTTCAAAATTGGGGTGATTTTCTACCTCAAGAACAAAGTTTACATTAGCCGTTTATTCTTTTTTTTGACAATGTCCGTGGCATTTTGACACCCAGAAGTGAAAACTTGCGGGGAAAACGTGAAAATATCGAAACTTAAGCCCAAATGCACTTGCACAAATGGTTAAAAAAAACACTGCCTTCAGTTCCGCAAGTTAACGCTGTAAACGACTAACAGGCAACTTATAATCTGGCGACCAGCATGTTTGGTCTCCTTAAGATATATCGCCCAGCGCTAAAGTCGTAGTTGCTCCTCTGTGGACGAGTGAATCATTGTTTAAATGTAAAAGTTGCCTGGGTGATTGGTTGCTTGGTCGTGAGTGATTAATCGCTTTGTTCTGGTCTCCTCGGTGGACGAAGGGCCTAAGTCCATGCTAAGATTCAGCTTGCTAGATACTGTTAAAGCTAATTAAAAAAAAGTGAACATTCTCAAGTTTCCATAAGCCCATATGCCAAGCTCTCACTTAGTATGTGTTTTCTTTCTTTTTTAGCTATCTATACCACTGGCCTTGTGTCTTAAGGAGGCCGCCTCAGTCAGTGAAAAATTGTCAATCGCTGTCAGACCACACAACATAAAATACGATGCCCGTGAAGTCTTCTGGAAATACTTATATATTTGGTTCAAGCTTGTACTCCCGTTCAACCTTCACCTACAACCCCACTATGGCATGTCAATAAAAGAGAGGGTAAATAAAATTACAAAACTTCTTAGCTCAAGATAAAGATGAAAGCTTACTTCTAGTTCCCAAATATCTAAAAATTTGTTGTTGTTAGCCTATCAAAAAATTACTGTATTTGTTCTAGAAAGGCTAAATCAAGGGTCTTTTTTTCATCAAACCTAGTCTCATAGCTCCACGAATACGTTGAAAAAAGTCGTTGAAAATGAGCTAATATATTTTCGCAATTTTTTTCTATTAATAAAACTCAAACTATAGGCATGACTATGATATAAAGACTGTAAGTCCAATTGTTATTTATCTACGCAAAATTTTCGCTAGTTAGGCGTCTTGGCCGATAGAAAGCGTTGTTTAGAAATGTCCTGAAAAATAAGATATACGTACAGGTATATAGAGACGAATCACAAGATAAACTGATTGAAGAAGCAAATAGATAAAGGAACACGTTCCGAAATACTAATCTTCCTTCATTTGCCCCCACCCCTTCACTCTCGTTCTGAATTTAGTTTTTTTCTTGCCAGTGCCATACAGAACCTTTATACATGATAATAAAGGAAATTTTTCTCTTAAACTTTCAAATGAAACAGTAGTGTGTTAGATGTTGAAGGCAAGCTAGAATTGTGTAGCCATGGTACAGAGGTTAAAGCTATAGTGGGTGGTGAGAAAATAAATCCTTCAAAGGCTGAAACAACACTCAGATCAGTACTGAATCCATTATTTAGATGTTTCTGTTTCCTGTGTCTGATAAAGAAAGGTAGACCGAACAACGTAAGTCCAAGAATTTTCAATATGGTTATCCATTTTAAGATTACGGGCACTCAAAAAATAGATATGCTGGTTTCATAATAAATGTCAAATGTGTGGACCAATTTTAACCGACATTGTCAAGGACATTCTGAATTATTCTGATTGTTACATTGGCATACTTATTATCTAAATAATATTAAGGTCAAGTGTGGTATATTGTGATTGAGAGGTATGTCAAGTTTTGTTTGACGGGAAATGTTTTCACCAATCATTGGTTGTAGCTTGAACACATAAGCCTTATTAGTGATTTTTATTATTACTTTAATGTAGTTTTTATCTCATTCTTATAATATATAAATGTATCATCTCATGGAATACAGTTAAGGGCTTGCGGCTAGAATTTGTTGTTTTAATTAAGCTTATTTATAGCTTATTGTTATGATAAACTTACCACAAATATCAACATATTTTGCACCATTAAGTTCGATCAAATGTGTTCACAAAATATTTATTCAATCTAATTAATTATCTGAGGATATTTTTATTTGCAATACAATGATAAAAATAAACATAAAAAAGAGATTCTCCAAAATAAAAGGATTGTTTTACAGGGCTCACCTGAAATGCTCCAATCTTCCTGACTTAGGGAGTGACCGGACCCTAATTGCGCAAAGGACCCAAAGTACCTCCCAATACCAGACTCGAATTGTGACAACTGTAAAACAAACATATACAAATAAAAATATATATCGAAATGAAAAATGAAAAACAAACATAAATGAATAAAAATAGGTCCAAATGAGTAACCC
>CABFOV010000147.1:167520-193104 GCA_902141375.1 Timema poppense
CCCCCCCCCCCGCCCCCCCAGATCCCATCATCGACAGTCTAGCTCAACACGAATCTAGTGCGTTAGCTAACTACGCCACAGAGGCGGGTAGTTAGATAGAAAATCAATTAATACTAAATGAATAGTACAGTAATTGCAGAGAGATTAACCATTGATAACGTGGTTTAAGACATACATATATCTCTCTCTTTCCCCCTCCATATCTATATCTATATATATAGTGTTTTTACAAACCATAGGTGTATTTACATACCTATAAAACATTTAGGTGTTTGTAAGTGTATGTGTATGTGTATGTGTATGTGTATGTGTATGTGTATGTGTGTGTGTATGTGTGTGTGTGTGTGTGTATATATATGTATAAGCCAAATTATAAAAATCAACTTCAACATTTTGATTATCTTACTTATTATTTTTAATCTTTTTAGGTGGTCGCAATTTCTATGGAGTAACTCACGCAATAAACTGAGCTTCCAGTGATGGGGAGGTCAAGCTCAAACTTCGTATGGGTGTACTGAAAGTGGCCTCTCCCTAATGTATTACCTATCTCCTTCCATGCAAATGTGGGTATACTATTTTGTTTAAGTTCTATCTTACTCAAATTACCCAAATTATCTGGTCGAGATACGAACCTTGACTTTCCAATACGACAATCCAGTCCTTTAGCCAACTTTTTCTCTCCGCCTCCTCTAAATACCCACCCGAACTATGTGCCTTTAAGTTACTCTAATGAGGAAACGTAGAATATGGAAGAAATGTACTCACATTTACGAGGTGGAAGGGTGGAAAACAATATAGGAAAGACTTACCTCAGTACATCCAGTCATGATTCTAACCTCAGCCTCCTCGTAAACAACACATTGGTGTAATCAGTACATATGTGCAGCTTCAGTGGTCTAAGGGTTTAAACTCTAAAGGGGGGAGGGGTCACTCTCATGTTAGACAGGCCTGCCGATGACGTGTAGATCGGGGTATGAATCTCAGTCGGGTCTACTGAGGGTGTATTTTCCTAAATGGTTTTCCAATCTCTTTCCACGCAAATGTGGGTAGACTATCTTTAAAATGCTTCTTTCCTCATACCTACACCATTATATTGATCATCAAATATGCGTATATCCTGAACATGTAGTAAAATACGGTGATAAAAAGGGCACATATGCAAATAACTAGAAAGGGTTGGAAGATGCGGTGGTAAAAAAAAAAAAACTATTTAAGCCTAATATTTAGTCCGCTTATTCACCTATGCATGTCTTCACGAGGTTTACGCCATCTGACACCTGGTGCGAGCCTGGATAATGTTTATTTCCTATCTATTTTATCTTACAAAATATTATATTTCCGATGCACAATCAATGGATGTAAAGCATTGTCGTCTAAAACTCAACTGAGAGCGGCTCTTGAACGCTAGTGTTGATGGCAATGTTTATCTTTTAGAAATTGGATTGTTTTCCTTGTCCAGATATATTTTTCATACTTTATTTTGTAGTCTCACTAAATATATACCTATATTTTTTTTATCGATGATTCATTGTGGGAAAAAATCGTCAACCGACGCACTTCACCACAGAACAAGCGCTCTGGTAGAGTATGTGTAATATTTGGTCGACCAAATTAATGCCCCTCAGGGAAAATGAATGATGTACCGCGGACGTAGTTTTGTGCGAACATTTGAGGCTGGTGTTTTACATGCTTTCCGTTATTATTATCAACATACATTTTCGCTTCATTTTGTATCATTTTGGCTTCATTTGAGTGTACAATGGTCCCATTGCGGTTTCCACACTGCATGTTACGGAATGATGTTTGCTTGTGGGTTGTTATTTTTTTTACTTTTTTTTATCTTTTTATAGGGTCCTTTTTCTTTTTTTGTTTACATACACTGACAGTTGTTTGCATAGATAAATGACACTAGTAAATACAGTTCATCAAACTGTATACTTTTATTGAGGTCTCGGTACTAAACGGAGCATTCGAATAATTAGTATAGATCATTGCGATGTAGTTTCAACACACTTTGTAAACGAAAAAATATGTAGGAGGCTACAATTACACCACATTTACTTTGAAGACGATATCAAATATAGTTTTTATATTCTATCCAATAAATATCTAATTTCATAAATAAGTCAAAACATAAATTATGAATATTGGCCCAACACCTTGACTCAGTCGGTAGCATGTCTGCCTACTAAGCTAAGGATCGCGTTTTCGATTCTCGTCTTGAACCATTGGTTAGATGGTTCACAGTAATGAATTAACGGACAGGGGAAGAATGTTGTGTCTGTTCTAAATGTAAACTAGTTTTGTAAGTTGCGGTTAAGTGCTCTCAGGACCCGATGCTTTTGGGTTCAAACCCAACCGGGGTCGAAAGATTTTTCTTGAGCGATAACAATCCGTAGCACAACTTCCTTCGGAAGGGAAGTAAAGCCGTCGGTCCCTTGTCAATTGTGGTATGTAAAAGAAGCCTGGAAGGTGTGTGAAAAAACCTTTCCAGGCCAAATTATTAGGCCCTTTAGCTCTCGTTCATAAAAAACTATCGTGTACTGAAACAATCAGTCGGTTCATAAAGTGCACGTTGAATAAAATACACCAACATTTTGCCGTCCTCATCCTTACCATACTATCCTAGTTAATATGGTTTCACACCCACTTCTGTGGCCGCATGGTCTAAGACGTCTCTCTCGCAATAGCCTGGACTGCTTATGATGGTGCGATTGGGGTTCGAATCTCAGTTGAGGGTGTTGAGAGTTTTTTTTTCTAAATAATTTTCCGCCAAGCCAAATTAGGTACACTTCCTCTAAAATTAAACCTTCTTCATCAGTGCTAAAGGAAGGGAAGTGTTAAACCATTAAGGCTTACAATAGGCGATGGGGGGAAATATACATTTATCAACAAAACCAAACCATATAGCCGTCCTTCAAATGGATTAAAACCCGATCAAATTAATAATTTCTTGGAAATGACTCGACTTGGTGCGTCCTGGTAGTTGGTACGCTATGCTTGTTGTTATACCATGTTTATCTGAAGGGCGAAAGGAAGCTGGGTAAGAGACCAAAGTGAAAGCTTGATAATTTAACTAATAGGCCTAAGGCTTACGTTGCCTATCTGTGACGTTGCGGCAATTAAAGATAAGATTTACGATGTTAATATATTTACGTTTTATTTGGTGAGTTTTAAAGACATAACATTAAAAAAACTTGAATAATCATAAAATAATAATCTTACATTGTCAGATAACTATTTTTTGATATGAAGTAGCTTTTTTTTTGGTCGACTTATATTTTTAAAATCATCTACAACTCAGGTTATTTGGTTTATTCACAAAATTAGCCTGTAGGCATCATATTGGCGGTACGTAGATTAAAAAATTATGTGGAAGCACATGCTAAACTAAAATAGGGAATAATAAAGATATAATTTTAAAATACCAACTTCAGTGGCTGCGTGTTCTAAGGCGCTATTCTAGTAATAGACTAGACTGCCAATGATGAGGAGATCGTGGGTCGATCCCGGTCAGGTGTACTGAGGTTTATTTTTCTAAATGATTTTCCTCTCTCAATCTTTCTCTACGCAAATACAGGTACATTTAAAAATTAATCTTACTTCATTCCTAACCCATTAGCGTAATTAGTACATGAGCGTATAATCCAAATAGGTAGTAAGACGTGGTGCAAAAGAAAAAATTGAAATGCAAGTCAAATAGTAGATTGGGTATTAATACTCGTCATCGGAAGGAGAGGATTTTTATCATCAGATAAACAAGAGGCCTCACAGGATGAACTGCTCATTTTCTTCCATCTATTTATATATAAGTATATTGGTACAGAGCTTAGTGTGCTAATGTGCGTATATTTAATATTCAACCCATTTTGAACAAATAACTTTTAATTCATCAAGTAGGCAAGTTCCTTAACCAGTTACATGATTACGTGAATAGTTCATAAACTACGTTCGTGTTTTTACTCTCTGGGGCTAATATCACTAAAAGTAAAATTCCACCGTGTCTTACTACCTGTTCGGACTATACGCATATATGTCAATTATATTAATGTCATAAAGTCAGTAGAATTTTTAGAAAATGTACAAACATTAGTGTGGAAGGATAGTGGGGAGTCATTTAAGAAAAACCACCTCACATGGATTCGATCCCCGACCTTACCGTAACCAGAAAACCAGACTAAATGAGCTTGACATTTAGACTACACGCCTATCAGTAAAGGGATCACCAAGCGTCTTGTTTTACTAACCCCTTGAGGGATACATTAGGAATCTTTTCACAAAAATAAATTGTATAGGGAAAAAACACTCCGTAGCGTGAGCCTGCGATCTAGATATACCGGCCGAGTGGCCGAAACCACTAGTGATGATAGTGCTAACATTTACAGATAGAGGATGTCATGCGATCAGCACAACGATTCTACCAGCCGTTAATTTCATTTTTCTAGACCGAGACCGCTACATACTTATTCAAGTAGCTACTCATTTGTCCTCACGGGGCTGAGTGATATCCCTTTCCAAACCCACTACTTCACAGGAAACATTCTTTAAGCACCAGGGATCGAACCCGAAACATCTGTATTCATAGTCAGGAACTTTGACCATAAAACTACAGAGGCAGTCTATGTAAATTTTATATAGACCCAAAAGTTACCTTTATGACAAATCTCAGCTTTACAACCAAACGGGAAAGGAATAAATAATTGTGTTACTATGAGTAATTTAAACCCCTATTAAACTCCCTAAAGGATACTTAATGAAAGTGTTCATGACTTAGTTTTTATTACTGTTTCATGAGTGACTCTTGTCAAAGTAGGACCAACAGGAAAGTTGAAGACACCTAAAGAGATATCTTCGCATTTTAGAAACTTTTATGAAAGTTCAAGATTGAAGGAAGCTCTTTGTTGTCTGTAAATTTGTTTGCTTAAAATATTACATAAGCAGAACTCTCTGTTATTTACAAGTTCTAAAATCAACGTTTTCTTTCTCTGAGTCAATAAGAAGATAAAAGCGTCTAAATTATATTTGGTTTGTTAAGGCTTCATCTTGATTGTACGTCTAATCAATTCGTGTGTGTTTTCTTAGACAAGACAAAGAAAGTTTCGTTGTACTTTACAAACTAAAGGGGACCGAAAAAAAAATAAGAAAAAAAAATCAAAAATTTGTGAAGAAAACTGATGAAGCAAATGGAAAGAGAAGTTCACTACGAATGACGAGGTCGCGAAAGTTTAGGTTTTTTTTTCTTTCTGTCTCTTTAAATAAGAAAGCAAATGAAATTTTCTCAGACCCATGGTCTCTTCATTAAGTCATAGCTCTCTGCGCGACGTTCGTTTTCAGATTTGTTTTAATGAGTGCCTTTCGTTCTTTCCTCCATTCGTTTCCTCACAATTTGAATGCGAACTAGAACGTCAACGAATATCGTCAGACCCTTCCCTAACGCGTTGCTTGAAAACCTATGTCCTTTCTTTCCTTTGATTTTTTAGATAAAATAGAACTTTAGTCCATTTATTTGTAAAAAAAACCAAAACATTTTACTAACTTGGTCCCGATGGTATTATTTTATTTAATATAAAATTTACTTAACTGGTGACTTTTCAAGAGTAGCTCAACTCACATACGTCAACAGGTGAAGTTGAGAATGTTGACTCCAAATAGATTAAGATGTAATCGTGTTTATACATTCATCCAAATATTTGATTTGGTAAAGTTAAAATTTGATCAATTTATTCCAAATATTTGATTTGGTAAAGTTAAAATTTGATCAATTTATTCCAAATATGTTACAATCACAATTATGTATTTATAACATCAATTATGTATCTAGCACACACTAAGATATATCCCTAGTCAAGATTTTCAAACCGTTTCGGTAATTTTTTTATTTAATTTAAAGAAATCTTGAGATCAAATGTGGCCTTACTCTCCATTTGGGCTATTTATTTATTTAAGCTAATGGAATAGAGATAAATAATGCATAATTTAGTAGAAATGTCGCTACATTTTCGTGGAAGAGGATTGATAAACCATTTATCATAAACACTTTATTGTATCTGGCTGTGTTCAAAACCGAACCTTCCTTTTTTAGCATCCATTAATATTTCCAGCATATGGCATGGGTCAGTTTTTTAATCAACCCATATATTTTCCACTACCGGCTGGCTAGGCCTGTCGTATCTTCTTCATATGCCCTACAATCTATCTTAAGATTAGGACAGGCACATTATCTGTTCCCTGACCATTACTTTATCAATGTGAAAGGGTAAGCCCACATGTCCTCAATGATAAATATTCCAGACATACCGGAAATCGAACTTGGAACCCTTAGCTTAGTAGACAGGCACGATAATGACTGAGAAAAGATGTAAAGCCGGATCTTCCTAGCTATGGTAAACAAGACCATATTAAACCGTCACCTTGTTTCATATGCCCACCGGTACAGATAAAAAGTGATATTATATAAAAGTACGCCATTCATTTTAGCAGTTTGTCTTACTACTCGTTCAGGGTGACCTGGTGGTCTAGGGGTAAGGTGTCAGACTTCTATGCTGGGAGCCGGGGTTCAATCCTCGGTCCCGGCAAATATTTATCTGAATACCAAACCCTTCCTTCACCTCTGACAAGGCATCTTGTGAATGTGAGGAAAGCCAGGTCTCCACCGTGGTTCGGATTCCACGTTAAACTGTAGGTCCTCCATTTCATCTCACATTCATCCTACCACTACACATTAGCGTAAGTGCGTATGACCCGAACGGGTAGTAAGACGCGGTGCTATTAATAATAAGAATAATACTCGTTCAGGTTATACGAATATGTACTAATTACGATAATGTGTTAGGGATGAAGGAGGTTGAATTTAGGGGAGATGTGCCTGACCTTGCGGGGAGGAAAAATAAGAAAAACTATATTGTAAAATATTCTGTCAGTACACCCAACCGGGATTCGAACCCTGATCTTTCTAACACCAGCAGTCCAGTATATTGCGGTAGTGATGCTTCAACCCATTCGACTACCAAAGTAGGTCATGGCGTATTAATTATATATAAATTAAGCAGTTGATTAAGAATTTCTTGATGAAACTCTGCGACCTGGTGATCTAGGGGTAAGGTTTCGGACTTCTGTGTTGGGCGTCAGGGGTTCAATCCTCGATCCCGGCACAGATTTACCTGATTACCAAACACTTCCTTCACCTATGACAAGAAGTGTATTAATCACAAAGTGTGAATGTGGGGAATGCCTACAAAGTGGTTCGGATTACACGTCAAACTGTAGGTCCTCCATTTCATCTCACAATCACCCTACCATTACACATAAGCGTAAGTGCGTATAATTGGAACGGGTAGTAAGACGTGGTGCTAGTAATAATAATTGATGAAACTAACGCAATTATTTATTTGGGAACATTATAAAGTAATGTATTTAAAATACAATGAATGCTTAGATCAAATCATTAAAATTAACTGCGCCGTTTTATTACAATGGTTCATACATCGCTATAAAAGTATGCCAACACCTTAGTACAAAGAGTGTCTGCCTGTCAGGATAAGGAGCCATGTTTCGATTCCCAGCATCACCAAAATATATATCGTTGTTGAAAATCAGGTTTCCCCTTTTACAATGATAAATGTAATGGTGGGGTCTGGTCGTTGACTTTGCTATAAAAATAAATTAGTCTGTAATTCATGTACTTGTATTATCAATCAATAAAGAAAGTGACCCACTTCAGTGGCCGCATGGTTTAAGGAGCTACTCTCACAATAGACTGTCTGCCAATGACGGGGAGATTGGGGCTTGATCCCGGTCGGGTGCAATGAAGGTGTTTTTACTAAATGGTATTCCTCTCTACCCCCAAGCAGTGGGTGCACTTTCTATAAATTCAACCTTCCTCATCTCTCACACATTATAGTAATAAGTGCATAGGTGTATAACTCGAACGGGTAGTAAGTCGTGTCGGTATAAAAAAATACAGAAAGTGTGTAATAAACACCTATAATAATAATAATGTATAAAAGTTACACTTTTTTTTCTTTTTCTCTAAAGCTCAATAAAGTAAAAAAAATGCTCTTAAATAATCGATTTGTGACTAAAATGAAAGTATGAAGATAAATAGGTTGTGAACATTGGAAAAAGTTGATGTCTCTTTTCAAATGGACTATGCTATGATTTATGAGATCTGAACGGTAGAATTACCCGACCCTCAACCCCCAAATAAACTTTTGATATGGCTTCGCCAGTTTCGGGATCTTTTATTTGTTGTGTCGTCGTGTCACGTGCCGACCGTGGTCCTCGGTCCATTAACGACTCATGTTGGATATGCGCCATGTATGAAAGCAGTCAGAAGACAAAATTACACTGTCAATAAATAGTGTCAAATTTCAAATAATATCACGATAATTTTTATTTGATTTTTCTATTTTTCTAGCACCGTACCCTACTACCTTTTTAGGTTATATGCCTATGTACTAATTATACTAATTGGTTAGGGATTAGGAAGGTTTAATTAAGAGGAAGTGCACACGCAGTTTCATGGAGTTAGAGTGTAAAACCATTTATGAAAACCACCCTCAGTGCACCAGACCGGGTTCGAACTCTGATATCCCCATCCAAGGTAGTCTAATCCAACAAGTGCGCTAGATCACGCGGCCATTAAAGCGTGTGATTTTTTTTATTAATTTTTTTTGTAAACCTTGATGATCTTGGGGTAAAGTACTCGGCTCAGGATCCGTTGGTTGTAGGTTCAAACCCAGCTGAAGTCGACTAAAATCCGTAGCACAACTTGCTTCAGAGGAAAAATTAAATCCATCAGCCCCATGTCGATTGTGGCATGAAAAAAGAACCCTGGAAGGTTTGTGAAAGTATCTTTACAGAAATAATTGATAGGCTCTTTCACGCTGTATTGAAAAATCCAAGAGTTAGGTGGCACGGTAGCCCGCTTCACCAAAAATTAACCTATCACAAAAACTGAAACCAGGAATATCCGGAGTAACGAAGCCACATCAGGAGTGTTAGGAATTTATAATTATAATAATTATAAAATATAATGTTACCTACCACGGCCAGGCTTATTATATATTTAACTACGCTTATGCAATAGGGTTTAATCCCCGACCTACCTGTCACCAGCAAAACAGACTGGACCAGCCTGACATTTATTTCTCGTGCCCACCAAAGAGGGTATAAGCTATATTTAATAGATCTCACCCGCTTCAATGGCCGTATGGTCTAAGGCGCTACTCTCACAGTAGGCTAGACTGCCGATGACGGGGAGATGAAGTTCGAATCTCGATCTGACATACTGGGGATTTTCAGAATGGTTTTTCATTCTCCTCCATACAAATGTGGGTGCACTCTCTAAATATAAATGTACTCATCCCTGAAACAATGAGCGTAGTTAGTACATAAGCGTATAGCCCGAGGGCAGAAAGATGCTATACTAAAAAATAGGCTTAGTATCATCATTAAAACAGAACTTAATAAATTAAAATAATGTAGAATATTTAAAAAATGCATTTATGATAGGAGAGCTCCTTAAATAATTATTATGATAATAACAGTAATAATAGTAATAACGACTAGTTATGAGAGACTTTTGCAATGTATCGATAAATTTTACATTCTAATATCAAAAGAAAGTAGTGTAATCGTGAAAAAAATCGATTTCAAGATTTTGATGAATCTTTACTGTTTATGTGAACCCGAATCCAAAAAAGTGGATTTTTGCAATTATGTCTGTATGTCTGTCTGTCTATCCCTAGCCACGAATCAATAATGGTTTGATGGATTTTATTCAAACTTAATATCAAGATTTTATAGGGATATACCTCATGATATTTTTGATTTTGACCCTAGCCCTCAAATTAAGGGTAATTTAATGATTTTAACATTGTGAACTTTTGAATTACCATTTTTTTTAAAGTGATTTTAAATATGTTGCTTAAAATTGATATTTAAAGAACAGTAACCTCCCAAATAACGCTGTATACTTGGTTTTTGGGTTAACTTTCGTTAGAGGTAATTTATTGATAAGGGATATTTGTAAATTCAGTAATTTTTGAAAATGCTTTAAAGATTTTGTTTGAAATGTGTATCTGGAGATTGTTTGACATGAACAATAAAACTGTATACTTGTTTTATTGGGGAAAATTCTTCTAATGGTAGCTAACTAAAGACTATATTTTTTTAAATTTTGAAAATTTAAAAAATAAGTCTCTAGCGATTTGGTTCAAAATTGGTATTTGTAAAGTTGTTTACATTATAAATTGTATATATGGTATATAGTAAGTGCAACAACGTCAGACATCACCCCCTATGTAGGACTCCCAGCTTATTTCATTAAGGAAGTGACACCAACTAGCTTTAGTGGCACAACTATTTCAGAATGATGCCATGAACCAGTGGCATCGACATTACTCGGTTTGAGTTTGGCAGTCCTGAGTGGTGCATTTTATTTCAAGTTTAATATTCTTGAAACTCTTCAAGCGTTCGTTTCGTCGTCATCGTTCTACTTCTAAGCTGGTAAGAGTTTGTACCTCACTACTAATATGTAGAAATAGAGTAGAAATAACATTGCATGTGCTGTTTCTGAAAAGCTATTACAGACGAATCCATGTTTTAAAAAGTATTCCCTTTTCCTAAAGTCGGACCCCAATGCGTTCTAAATCTGTACTCCCATGTGTTCTAAATTCAGACCCCCACTTGGCACCAAATATCTTACATTGACTGATTGTGTTCGTTCATTTTTAGGTCAAAAGCGATAGAAGCATTGCGAACAAAGAAAACGGGGGGAAAGGAAGCTGTTCAAATGAATGGTGTCTCTAAACAACTTTGATATACTTGTCCAAACAAAAATATGAGGATCCTAAAGAAGCATCGAAAACAAAGATGGGTCATCTGACTGTTCTTAGCCCAGAGATCGAGAAGGAGCTTGTAAAATACTGTTTAGCAGTAGATTCTAAATTTTTTGCCTTAAGCGCGTGTATTTATGACGCATGGCATACCACCTAGCTGAACATAACAACATTGACCTTTTTTTTCAAAGACAACATGGCTGGCAGAAAATGGCTTACTCTGTTCCCCAAAATGTACTAGAAATTCCTTTCTGTTCATCGGCCAACCGAAACGTCATTTTATAGAGCAGTTAGAGCAATCAAGAAAATGTTTTGAAAAAAATCTTTGATCTTCTTGTGTTAGCATTTTAGAATAAAAACTATCCACCAAACCTAATCTTCAACATAGATGAAAGTGGACTGACCATAGTCCAAAGTGAAGTGGGACGGGTCATTGGTCTTCGAGGGAAAAAACAAATTGGATCACTTAATTCGGCAGAGCGAAGAGCACCGATAACCATCGTTGTTTCTATAAGTGTGAGCGAGGTTTTGTCCCTCCTATGGTCGTCTTCCGAAGGAAATATATGAATCCACAATCAACCAAAGGTTCTCTTCCAGGAAACATATTTGGTGTTCCTCTATCTGGGTGGATTCAAATGGGCCTGTTCATTAGATGGTTTGAACATTTTGTGAGAACAACAAAGTCTTCCACTGAATCCTCAATCTTCTTTATCATAGACGGTCACTATAGTCATTAAAGGAACATAGATGTACTTGAACTAGCATGAGAAAACCATGCTAAAATAAGTGCACTGTCACCTCACTCGACCCACAAAATGCAACCACAACACTAAACATTCATGTCACAACTTAAAACTTACTAGATTGGGCAAGTTCGACAGTGGCTGCTAACAAAGCAGAGTCCATTGAGTACCTATGATGTAACGGAACTATTCGGCAACGCCCACATTAAATGTCAGAGTGCAGAAACAGCAATCAATTGGTTTAAAACAACAGGACTCTATCCAATTGATAGGAATAAGTTCGGTGATACCGAGTTTATTGCCGGGGCTTAGCGAAAAATCTAGCCAAACTACGATCTCAGTGATTATGACTTGGAATTAAGGGAATCAACTGATAATCCAGAAATTCTGGAAGTTGTAGGCCTACAGCCTTTGAACTCCCATACTTCTACCTCAACTGCTACCTCAGCAGATAATCCTGCCTTTTTCTGCAAACCTCTCACCTCATCTACTACTTCAGCAGTTAATCTTCCCTTGTCCTGCCGAACTTCTACCTCCTCTTCTACGTACGATAGATCTAAAGCCTTAACAGCAAGTCCCTTCCAAACCCCACCTCTACCAAAACTCAATAATAAATTCACTAAAGATGCTAAATCCTTCTCTGCCACTGTGAAACATCATATCCTTACAAACAGGATCTACAGGAATCAATAAAGCAGATAAAGATATACCTGCAGGACGAGGAAGATACAGGGGAGGAGGATGGGGGGAACATACAAGACAAAGGTAAAAAAGGAAAAAGGTCACTTCAGTTTTCATAAAATGAAGACGAGTCGTCAGGGGATGAATCCATGATATCGTTTAAGTCAAGTTTATCAACAACTAAAATTATTCCTGGTGATAAACCAACTGACAACAATCCCGTCTGCATGTTTTGTGAGGGAATTTGGTCATAAAATTGTCATGGTGAACTTTGGGTGTTAAGTCTACAGTGCACTGATTGGGCCCATGTGGGATGTTCAGGAGCAAGCCAAGATTAATATATTTGTGATTTTTGCAAATAAAATTGGACTGAAAAGACCCTTTCTTCTAATTAAGAATCTCTTTTTTAAAAATATAAAAAGTTGTTTTCTTGTTATAAGAATCAAAAACTAAGTTTTTGAATATTTTTAAGTTCTCAAACATATTTGTGTTTAAATAAATCATTCTATTACATAGCATAAGTTTGTTCTTAATTTTATCTTTAGAAAATAATTTACATTTGGGGATCCAAATTTGAGGATAAAAAAAGGGTCCTTGTTTAATGCATTTTTAAAAACATCGTTTTTTTAAACATTTTGATAATTCAAAGAATGCTCTATACAGATATTTTATAATGTATTCTGACAGAAAGAATCCTTAGAAAACTAAGCAAAGAATTTTTTTTTGACATAAACTGATTTTTTTTTTACCTTTTCATGTTATATTCTCAGGTAAATTTTAACCTTAGCATTAAGTAAGTTATAGAGTAAAAACAAATTGGGGGTCGGACATTGGGGATACATCCTCTATATATTTGTTTTTATTTAAAAATTTACAGTAATTTAGTGATGATAGTATATTTTTGTAATTTTTTTAAATGGCTTTAACGATTTTGTTCAAAATTGTTATTGGGGTATTATTTTACATGATCAATAATAAAGTATCTCTTTCTCATTCTTTTAAATTTAAAAATGACACCTGAACACTGGAATCGAACCCGAGACATTGGGATTAGTATGCCAATACTCTAACCACTGAGATATCTAGGACTCTTGCCGTGCCCAGGGTTATTCTTCGCTAATATTTTAAGGTAGAGTCTGTGGTGGACGTGTGGATATTGTCAGCAACAAATATGTGATCAATCAAGATCACGAGCCATCAGATAACGCAGCCACCTTCGACTCGGTAGTTGAAATTTGTTGCCAATGGTACAAATTGCAATTGTACGAATGCGCATATCATGGTGGATTAAATAGTTAAGCTATTATATTTAATAATTACGGTCAAACCGCAGCTAGAAATCATATGCTTCCTGTATAGATCAGTGGTTAGATAATTGGCTTACTAAGCCAAAGGTACTGGGTTAGATTCCCGTGTCCAGGTGTCATTTTTCAAATTAAAATAATGTGGTATTTAGATGCGGCTATAACCATAATTAACAATTAATATAATAGCTTAGCTATTTAATCCATCATCTCTATTTTTATATAATAAATTAGTTTAAGTGTAGTTTATTTATGAAAAATGATAGGAAATTTTACTTTTTTCAAAATTTAAATTGATGATTGAGTTCAAAATGGGTATCTTGGAATAGTTTTTAATGATAAAAGAGAATACGTTTTAATTTTTAACTATTATATAATAATTTTAGGTTAATTTACCAATAACTTTTTTTTAATTTGGAATTTGTAAAAAATATTTGAACAGTTTGGTTTAAAATTTCTGTTTAAAGAATGTTTATTGTTATTAAAAAGATTATTAGTTGGTTTTAATGAGTAAAACTTACTTAAGGGTAGTTTACTGGAAACCTTACTTTCAATGGTACTAGGCACTTGGAAGTTCATTGCCGCATTTACGCCAGCTTTTCCTATCTTGAACTAGTTTTTTCCAGTACACCTCATTTCATTCTCTCCTTCAAGTCCATTCTAATGTCATCCTCCCATCTATATCTAGGTGTTCCTATTTTTTTAATTTTCTTCGAAGCTATAATACAAAATGTGAGAATGTTTGTTCGATCGCGTCGTACTATTTATTTTATAATATATAGATAGTGTTTAACAAATTATACTTTATTAAAACTACTTAACCAAGACTGTCAAACAATGCAGGGGGTAGCAATAGCTATATTTCTAGACCATATTTAACTTTTTATTGTATTTTTTGATATTTTTAGTGGAAAAATTGCGCGTGTATTTCAATTTTCTAGTGCATAAACTTTCAAGACCTAACTAGCTCTCTGGCCATAAGGAACTATAAAGTTCACTGCCGATATAACGACGTTAGTTTGCCACTAAACCCTATCCTAAGACACCTTCATCCAATCACTAACCTGTCACCAAACTTCCTTCAAATCCAGTTTTACATTATTCTCACATCTCTGTCTTGGTCTACCAAGAGGTCTTGCATGTCCATTGTCCATGTTGTCACAACTAAAATTTTGTTTTCAGTACATTCCTGTAATCACCCATACGCTCCATTTGACACCATTTGACACCTATTACCACAGCCTACGTGTCTCGATTAATTATTTTCTATATAAAATATACAGATTTTAAAAAGGCCTATGATTCAATTAAAAGAAACAAATACAGTAGGGCCCCCATATCCGCGGGTAGTAAGTTCTATATCTACCGCAGCTACGTGAAACCATGGATAGTACCGAACTATCATATAACGTGACATTCGTGTAACTTACGTGTATACGTTAAATTTTATATGATAGATCATTCACAGTAAAACATTACCAATGTTAATTATTATTATTATTTAGCACCGCGTCTTACTACCCGTTCGGGTTATACGCTTTAAGTACTAATTACGTTAATGGATTAGGAATTGGGAAGGTTGAATTAGAGGAAGTGAACCCGCATTTGCGTTGAGGGAGAGTGGAAGACCATTTAGGAAAAACCACCCCCAGTTCACCCAACCGAGATTTGAACCTTGATCTCCCCGTTCTCAGCAGTCGAGCTCAACACGACAAGCGCGTTAGCCAACTACACGACCGAGGCGGGTCAATGTTAATTAAAGTACATAATTATAACTAGTACTATACACTACATTGTACTTACTATTCTCCATTCTTCTTGTTGAGACGTCCACATGATGATGATGATGATGATGATGATGATGATGATGATGATGATGATGACGACGATGACGATAATGGTGATTTGATAACACAATGCCCACGCTGAGGAGATGAAGTGGGGCCTTTTTACTTATAACAAAAATGCTTTAATTAAAATTAAATAAAATTGGGTGGCGGTAAACTGCGGATACCACATCAGCAGATACGGGATCCCTACTGTAATATGAAATTTTAGTTAAGTTTGGAATACCCCAAGATTTTGTTAAGATAATTGAAGTATGTTAGATAGATATGCGTGGCAGGGTATGGTTTGGATTTCCCTTATTAGTAGAGCCCGGATTTCTATGTACTGTAATTACATAATTTAATCTTTACAGAAATGAAAGAAGTGAAATTTTGGTGAATTAAATTGTTAGGGGCTGTATTTTCAGTTTTAATTTTACACATTTTTACATACTTTACTCAATTCAACATATTTTCGAAGATGTTACATAAGATTATATATTTTGCGGGTTTTCTTTTATCGTGTTATTCTCTTTATATTTTTCTTAAGGAAAATATTTTTAAATGATGTGTCACTAATTTGAAGGCCCTGTACGTACTTTCATAGAGAAATGTACTCAGTGAAAGGATGTCAGTGAGCAAAGTCCAAGTCGGGCATACTGACTCATCAGATAGGATTACATTTGCAGTAACATGGCTTTGTGTCTGACTTTTCTCGTGCTTTGAAGGGGAGAAAATGTGACATTTCTAGATAGTGACCTCAGGAGCACGTCTCTCGCTCGGTGTGTCAGTTTGTAAACACAAGTTGGCGAGTTGTAAAAACAATAATTCTTGAATATAACCAGATCATTTTCCCCTTGTCCTTTGGTCGGGAGAGGAAACAGGTATAAAGCAGCAAGGCAAAAAGCAAATTACGAAAACGGACCCCAAAATAAATCAAGGAAACTTAATTTGAAGTGTGTCACAATAAACGGCGTGTAGAACGGTCTATTGAAAAGTAAACAAGAGCAACCATGTCCATACGTATAAGCGTAATATTAATACCAGCTAGTATGTTGAGACCAAACTTTTAACTCTAGACAAAAAAATAATAATTCTAGGAAACTTACTTTTATAAATATGGAGTGGTCTGAAGTTCACTTGTTTTCAAAGAACCGGCAACAGTAGAGACTTCATTGACAGTCTGTAGTGTTTGTATGATTCCTGAAATCACGCAGTGTCATTTATTTGAAGTCTTCAATTAATGGGAAATTTAACTGGTATAAAAGTAACTAATAATACAACTTATAAAAAATTATTTGTAAGTGTGTATATTTAGAAAAGTAGTTTTCTATCAATTCCTTCAGAAATGTTCAGCCATAAAATTAAATCTAAAATCATTTTTCCTGGGAAACAGTGGTTATTGCAGCCAATAATTAATTTGTTTGGGAACCTAATTACAGCAAATGAATGTTGTGGTAAATATAAATATAAAAACTAAACAAATAGTTTTAGTTATTGGTAAGCTCCTTAACATCAACATAAATTTTCAACGTGATCTGTGGTATAAATAACTTTCGAACCATATAATATACTTTCTACCTGTTTTGTTGGCCGTTTCAGATCTAAGGCGTATTTCTCGTAATAGATTAAATTGGCAATTACGGGGAGATCAAGATTCAAATCCCGGTCAGATGTACTGAGGGTGGTTTTTCCTGAATGTGTTTCCACTCTCCCTCCACGCAAATGCTGGTAGACTCCCTATAAATTCAACCTTCCTCATCCCTAGCACATTAGCTTAATTAATACTTATGAGTATTGCCCTGATGGGTTGTAAGACGTGGTACTAAGTGTAAATATAATTATACATAAGTGCTTTTATAGTGGAGAGGACAAACTCAATGGGAAGAGAATATTGGGAAGACCTAGAAGCAGATGGGAGGATAGCACTAGAATGGACCTGAAAAAGATAGGGTGTAATGAGGGGAAATTGATGGAACTAGCTCAATATAGAGATAGGGTGTAATGGTACTGGATAGAACTATCTCAAGATAGGGATAAGGTGTAATGAAGGGTACTAAAGAGAACTAGCTCAAGATAGGGATAGGGTGTAACGAGGTAAACTGGATAGAACTAGCTCAATATAGAGATAGGGTGTAACGAGGTAAACTGGATAGAACTAGCTCAATATAGAGATAGGGTGTAACGAGGTAAACTGGATAGAACTATCTCAAGATAGGTATAGGGTGTAAAGAGGTAAACTGAATAGAACTAGCTCAATATAAGGATAGGGTGTAATTAGGGGGACTGGGTAGAAATATTTTAAAATAAGGATAGGGTGTAATGAGGAGGACTGGATATAGCTAGCTGAATATAGGGATAGGGTGTGAGGGGGATTAGATAGAACTAGTTCAAGATAAGAATAGAGGTAATGAGAGGGACTGGTTATAGCTAGCTCAAGATAGAGATATGGTGTAATGAGGCGGACTGGATAGAACTAGCTCAAGATAGATATAGGTGGCGTACTTTTTAAGTACGGCAATACAATTTCGAGTTCTTAAGGCAATAGAGTAAGTAAGTATATTGGAGAGAGTGTTGTCATCAACTGTATGTGTACTACAGCAATTGCAAGCGTTGTATAACTACATAATACGCCCCTACTGTTGGTGAGATCAACTTAGGCCGTGTCCATACTAGAACAGAACTCCGAACAGAACGTGTTCGTTTTTCTGTTCATTGTGGCCGTAGTGTACAAACATGAACGAAACATGTTCGCATGCTTATTTATAAAAAAATTCCATTAATAGCCTCATAATTTTATACATTTATCTCAGTTGTGCTTTAATATCGGTAGTACGATGAGTACACATATACAAGTATCATCAGCTGCTAATTGAATATATATATTGCAATTAAATATCCATATATATATATATATATTTATTTATTTACTTGCAATAAAACAAAATTTAAGTGTGACTTAACTGTTGTTTCACCAATAACTGGATGTTCAGGGAAAAGCTCGCCGAGACCAAACTAATCCTAGCCCGACCACGAACACACTCTGATATGATCGGCAAATACCAACAACTGGTGAATCGGGGCCGAACAGAACATCGGACAAATTAATATTTTTACAGAGAAATATTCAAAAATTCATCGACACTGCTCGGTGCGTTGTTCCGTTATAGTCTGGACACGGCTTTAAAAGACGAATATAAGTTTTAAACTTTGGAGATGGAACATCAATGCAATGCTCAATAGTGTGATGTTCCCTATGATACCTTAACCTATCTTTAAATTTGTTTATTTAATGTTTATGCAATCTTAAGCTTGTATTTGAAGATTAAAATAAAAGTAAACTTTTAAATCACCGATACAGGTTTTTTTTAACTAGTGGTATTGTTACCAAATATTATAATAAAACTAATTGTTAGCACTAAATTCTCGCCAATAGTCATTATATATATATATATATATATATATTATCATATATCACCAGAGTATATATTTGTTATTATTACATTTAAACCTATATGGTTTGTTATTATATATTTATTTGAGGAGATCGTGATACATTACATTCCAATGACTGTCACAATGCACTGTTATTTACATTGTTTCCTAAGATAAATATTTATGTAGAGCAAAACTATTATTAAAACTTGAATTTTAAATAAATAATAGAAACCATTCATAAACTTGCAAAAAATAAAGTTTGCAATCTTGTTATTTAGTTGGCGTTGTGAGACAGCTTTATAAAACAAAAAATAAAAAAATTTAGTTTTTTTTATGAAAACCTCATCCCTCCACAAATGAAGCAATGTGCAACCAAGTTATATCGATCTATTCCAAAATCAAACCTCACGAAAAGCGATAAATCTAACTTCTGCACTGTTTCATAGAATCTGAATAAGGTTTGTCCCCCTTCATCCTTTCGAACCCCGAAACAACAGACTGGTGCCTACAGTTTCCGCAGCTGACGTTAGATTACTTTCTTATCCCACATACACACAGGTGATGTTTTTGTACTTAATTCAGTAGAGATACTTGTACTGAAACCACTATTGAAGCTATCACAAAATAACCAACTAATTACCTACTACGGATAAACGCCACACATTCACACGAACATTGTTTTCGCGCTTGTTTTGAAAATAGTTAATGTTACCAAAAAAATACTTTTATTAAATGGTTTGAGTACATATAAATTAAAACTTTTGTGCAGATTTTAAAATAATTAGGCATATTTAAAAAATCTATCAAATAGATCTATCCAAGCTACTTCCTTAAAAACCTTTTTTTAACAAAGATATTTCCTTTTTCTTTTGTTTTAAATACAAGGACTTGCTAATGTAAAAAACTACCAATATCACTTCTGCGCGTGTGTACATACCAAGGGCAGTAAATGTAAAACGTTTCTAAAGCGATTTAATTTTGATTATAAACACCTTATTTAAGTTGGTAGAGAGTTTGTCTGCTGAATTAAGGGTCCCATGTTCGATTCCCGGAATGACCGAAAAATTTATGATTGGTAAAATGAGGGTTTACCATTTATCAGTGATAAATTAACGGCTGAGCGCTGGTTGTTGTGTCTGTTCTAGATTTAAGTTTGTTGATATAATCAGTCAGTTCAGAAAGGGCACGTTAAATACCTCAAATAAATTAAATGTAAAAATAACTGAGCAATTTATAAGAAAAATATAGTAGTTAATTACATAAGGTTTTCACACTTGGAAAACCTAATATGAATTCCCAAGATTTTTTTTTCAATATTTGCAAATTTCAAAACCAAAATAACGAATTAATTTGTATATGATATTTTAAAACAATAGCTTGATGGAACTGTTGTGACATTTAGGTGTAAATTTAAACAAAAAGAGGCTTTAGCCAGTAACTGAGGCAGTGACGTCAATTAATGCACAGTGATTCATAGTGAGTGAACATTGAGCCAGATGATTTAGATTCAATTTCAACCATATTAGAAGGTTTCGCAAACAATATGGTCTATTTTGTTGGTGGCAAAATAAAACTAAAGGAAAGGATTGTAACAGGGATTTCCAATAATTTGCTACTTTTGTAGGTGTTCATAATACTAGTTTTATTGTTCATTTGAGAGAAACAACAAAATAATATGACTAAATGTTGGAAATAACGCAGTTTGAGCTTCACCAGTTGAACAACTATATGAGCTTTAAATCTTGTAGATTTTACATGGATGGATTTATTTTAAAATTTACCATTTAATTTGATTCTTTGAAAAGTGTATGTTTATCACAAACTGTTGTTGTTGAGTAGTGTAAGGCTGGGGTCTCCAATCTCTATTCTCAGCATAGTTTTATCTGGCCCAAATGTTTGCTTCAAATTATTAGAAAACAACGACTACAAACAAAAAATTAACAATTTAATATGTTAGAAATATATTATTCAGATGGAGCCGATTTCTCCAGCGGTAACTAAAACCATATACTACACAGGTAGCGTATAGCCCGAGTGGGTAGTAAAACTAGATGCTAAAAATAAATATCACACAGTTATAAAACAAATTGCAAATGTTAATAACAATCTATTTTCAAAGTTTTAAATTTTTACTTGCCACACCAGATATATATGAAAATGAATAATATGTTTATATATTATTATATATTTTACATAATATAAATATGCGTGTATGAGTAAGCCTATGTGTATTTGTGTGTATGCAACTCATTATATGTATAAGATAGAAATTGATTAAATTTTGGAGAATATGACAGCTTAAGTATGGGAATAAAACTAAAAACCTTTGGCTTTGTGCAGCAATTTTCTTCCACTAAGCCATGTTAATTAATTTAATACCCTGATACATTCACATATATTCAAGTATTGAGTCTATCTATATATGTAATAACTATTAAAGTAAAATAAAATCAATTTAAAACATACAAGTACAGTAATAATTACACTTATAAAATGTTGTTACTTAAGAAATAGTTTATTCGAATTATTAATTGTTTATAAACAGTTGATATAAGGCTTTATACACACTTGTTTGCACTTGAGTACTGTTGATAGGCAGATGGGGGTTTGATTCACAGCACAATGTGCTGAAGTTGGTTTTCAACCATTGGTTTTAATGTAGTTTCCCAATCCCTCTTCATACTTATGTGGATCCTCAAAGCTACTTTCTGAATTTCTAACATCTAAATTAAGCCATAAATTACCATTATATTGAGCCTGCAAATAAAATTAATAAAAAACAGATTTATTAAATAATTCCCTGTCCACTTCAGTGGCCGTGTGGTCTAACGCACTACTCTCAGTAGACTAGACTGCCGATGACTGGGAGATCCAGGTTCGATTCTTGGTTGGGTCTACTGAGGTTGGTTTCTCCAATGTGGTTTTCCACTCTCCCTCCACGCAAATGCAGGTACACTTCAAAATCATATAACCTCACTAATCTCTAAAACCACTAGTGTAATTAGAACATAAGCGTACAACCCAAACGGGTAGTAAGACACAGTGTTAAAAAAAATACTTTGAAAATAAAATAGCCATATTACAATTCATGTTGTTAACTAAATAAATGACTTTATATGAGTTAGATAATTACATAGAATAATATTTATTGACCTACCGTAGCGAAATTCTATTTTAACATTGCCATTTGGCATTTTGTTTGTCTGTCTATGTCCAGATAGTTGTTATTGTCAAATGCGTTGACCAATTTTAACTAAACTTGGAAGAGATAATCTTTGAACCTAGTCATGATAATTTAAGTACAGACCCGGATTCAGGCATGTGCAAGTGTGCCACGCACAGGGCCTCCAGAGGTTAGGAGCCCTCGCCTGCCTGGAAAATAAATCACTTTGACTTGTCATATTTATTTTGTGTTAATATTATATTTCAATATTTTTATGTTTTTTCGTGAAGAGTTACCCCAAATTAATCTAGAAATGCCCTTATATAAGGGCGCTGGTAGCTTGATAAAACTTGGAGTTTGGCAGTCCGTGCTTAGAAATTAATGCAACCTTTGCTTTGGTCTAGCCGGAAATATTAGATTACATATCCGCTGACGGTACCGTTGACTTTTGACAGAAAAATAAACATTAATTTTCTATTGACAATAATTTCTGAGGTAAAACAATAAATTCATTACTATTGAAGAATTAACTAAATGCAACGTAATAAAAACGCAACAAAAAAAGTATTTTAAATAGTAAAATTATATTTACAATTCTGATACGATTACTATTTTATCTGCAGACAATGGACTACATAAAATGCAATTACACTGAAATAGTATATTATATAATGTCCAGTATTATTATATTATTAACCATTAATGTACAGTATTATAATCCATTCAGTATAAAATAGACTGTAAAGTTTAATACTTACTATTGTATCATTAATCAATATGATAATAACAACAACACTCATGGTTCTCCCGATGAATTCTTTGCGTAGATTGTCTCTAAATAAAATTATCCATGTAAGATTCATAATTATTCATTTGGGAACTAACTTCTAAGAGACCTAAGTTCTACTTGGCATAGTTCACCTAAAAGTGTAAATCCGGGCTTGCTTAAGTACCTGTACATGGTTTTTAGTTCCTTTTATCCGTTTTAAGACAGTGGCCGCTCAAAATGTTTGAGGTGGGGATGTAGGGAAGGTGAGAAAAGTTAAGTATTTTTGCAATTTTTATATCAAAACTTTTTTGGTCCAAATTAAACAAAAATTATGCTACAGTACAAACAGAATTTAAATTTCTTCACATAGTGATATCAATATTCCTTGAATATGTGTCAACGGTGTCCTGAAATTTTATGACAACTTTTTATCTTCATTTAAAAGGTTTGTCATCTGTTACCGCTATGCTTATGATAGATATTAAACAACTGTTGATATTAACATATGAAAAAAAATCTATATTTATACTGAAGCATTATTTGCTTTATTTTGGCCAAAATATGCTTTTCTACAAAAACAACAAAACACTAGCCGTTTCTCGTGTCCCCTAAATCCCCACCTTTATAGCTCAACTAAAATGACTTGAATTTATAATTCTAATCAATCAATTGAGTAACTATGGTGTGTTACTTTTAATTTTGACATATATTACGAGATTGATATCTTAACACACGTTAATCACATTTATTCTCCATTAATACAACGCACTATTGAATATAGTACAGTATTAAATTATTTCTTGTCTAGCTTGGTTACCAAGGAAAAATATCAACTTCAAATCCAAGTAGAAGTTATAGTAAATACTTTAACTTCAAATCAAAATAGAAATCTTAAGAGTGTAGTAATGATAATAACATGAAGGGAACAGGGATGTGAGACAAAGTTTCTCTAGGGCGAAAAGAAGGAAACTGCCTCAGTAGTGGATCTGAGACAAAGTTCCTCTACGGCGAAAAGAAGGAAACTACCTCAGTGGTGGATCTGAGACAAAGTCTATCTAGGGCGAAAAGAAGGAAACTACCTCAGTGGTAGGATCTGAGACAATGTTTCACTAGGGCGAAAAGAAGGAAACTACCTCAGTGGTGGATCTGAGACAAAGTCTATCTAGGGGGAAAAGAAGGAAACTACCTCAGGAGTGGATCTGAGACAAAGTTCCTTTAGAGCTAATGAAGGAACCTATATCAGCTGTTGATCTGATACAAAGTTTATTTAGGGCGAAAAGGAGGAAACTACCTAAGGGGTGGATCTGAAACATAGTTCCTCTAGGGCGAAAAGAAGTAACCTATATCAGTGGTTGATCTGAGACAAAGTTCATCTAGGGCGAAAAGAAGGAAACTACCTCAGGGGTGGATCTGAGACTAAATGGCCTGTGAACGAAAGTAATGCAATTTTCTCGTTGGTGGATCTGCGAGGAAGTGTTCAGTGGGAAGAATAAAGGCATCTGTCTCCATATTGGATATTTTATGGAGTTCCCTGTGGGTATAAGAAAAGCAACTGTCTTTATATTGCATCTGTGAGGAAGTGTCTCGTGGGTATAAGAAAGGCAGTTAGTTGCCATCATAGTGGCTCAGTGGTGGGTTGCCCTGTGTGTGAGGGTAAGGCTACTGTCTCAGTTGTGAATCTGAGAAGGATTATCCTGTGAGAAGAAAGGTAATTTATGTATGCTAGACTAGCCTGGTGATGACGGGTTGATATCTAACCCCAGTCGGGTCTACTGACGGTATATTTATCCTACGTGGTCTCCCACTAACCTTCCAAGCAGATGCAGGTAGATTACCTCTAAAATGGTTCCTTCCTCAACGCTACCCAATTAGAGTAATTATCTTGTATGTGTATAACCTGAACAGGTAGGAAGATGCCGTGATAAAAAAAAATGTATTAAGATGATTGAGCTCAAGCCTCCCAGATCAGGGTCCAGCACCTTTCTGGTGATATATATATATGCTAATGACTCCACTAAGGTATTTACTGGCAAGATGACGAAAAACTATTTTCATAGTTATAATAAGAGACATATTTATCATGGTTCCAAACTAACAAGAGCTAGGTTTAAATGTTTCCAATTGTTCCAAACCCTCACACTATCACCATCACCTCGTCTCATCGGGACATGGAAAGAGCCTCCACGGAAAGATGTAAGATTAGTACATTCAGATGATCCTTGGGCAACGGTAAATTAGTACTGGCTAATATTTCCACTATTGCGCTACAAATTATTTAGCCCAAACGTGAAATATATATATATACATCTATTTACTTACTCGAAGACATTAAAAACTTGAAAGTTCACTGCCTATTTTGAGCTATTTTTATCAGTTCACCTCATTAAACCCTATCTCTTTCAGCTCAATTCTAATGTTACCCTCACATCTGCGTCCATGTCTTGCCAATGGTCTCTTGCCAACTATTGTTTTTTTTTGTATTCTGAGTTTTATATTCTTTGACAGCAGGTGAGATGTTAACAACTTACTTATCGAGTAATAACATGCATTTACCAACTGTACTATTTTTTTAAATTTTCTCTCTAATACATCATAATGACTAGGTTAAAAATATAATTAGTATAATATTTTCTTTATACGAGAAAGTTAAAAAAATGTCTTGCCATGATAAACCTAACCTCTATGGCTGACTGATTAATCATAGAGCAAAATGTATATACTCAAAGAACATGATAACAAATGTTCTATACAGTTAGTTGAAATTTAAAAATTAGTATCAAATCTCACCCCCCCCCCCCCCCCCCCCCCCCCCCTTCTCC
>CABFOV010000147.1:193134-243874 GCA_902141375.1 Timema poppense
CACCAAAAAAAACCCACACTATTATAGGATGGTTTGACTGAAGAGGTGCTGTACATGGTCACACTTTATTATTTGCCTTCTTTCCTTCAAGCTCCGCTGTGTAGGGGAGTTAAAGCTAAAAGGATCAGTTTAGTGATAGAGAAAACACTAGCGATCTTGGTGGACAGACATTCATTAATAATTAAAAATCATCAGTTGTATTCACTAGGATGGCTACTTCTTGGTTTATATATACATTCTACGGTCAAACTCTGGCTTATAGGTTAAGATACAAGCGTAATAGTTATGGTACTTTGTATACACGGTGTTCTATTATTAGCTGGCTTACGATTTTGAACTTTGAACTTTGAAAGATTACAAAGCAGCATTCGCCTAGAAATAGAATAGGAATGTATTTTCAAATATAATTTAAAAATACTGAAAATATATTTATACAATTATTGAATGTGGTAACAAATCAGAAGTCACTCGTGTTTTTCTTAGCATCGCATCTTACTACACTTTAGGGTTATACTTTCATTTGTTTCGAAAACATAGAATTGTTAAATATAAATTATATTGGAGAGAGATCGGGAAAATAAAAGGAAAAATATTATTCCCAGTCATATATTAATGAAGTCCATATCTGAGGCCATAATAATAACCTATGTAATAATAATAAAAATAATATCGTCTTTATTTGGGCAAAGTTAGGGCCACCGTCTTCTCTTACACTTAGCTTATGCAGCGCTTACAGCTGAATTTGTGTCATTACGTCTTTTTAACTTAGTCATACTAATAACTTATGTTAAGTATAATGAAAACAAGAGCAATGGAAAGCTAAAAAAAATTCAACCTTTAGGAATCAAATTTAATCGTAAACGTAATTTGTTGAGAAGAGGTTATAGAGAACTAGATGAAAACGGACAGATACACCAAGGGTAGGAAGGAGATGGAGGATTTGGTAAGCAGGGAAAAAGAAAAGAAAAGGGATTTCAATCAAGCTAAGAAAACTCATGACTTTATGCAACACCCACATTCGTTCAGGGAAAAAAGGAAGCGGTGGTTTGGTTGCTTGCTTGTTCGAGGTAACGTGGTTTTAAAATGATTGAAGAAGCTCCCTCTGTTTGCCGAACTGTGTCTGCACACACACACACACACACACACACACACACAACCTAAATATTGGTGCAAGGTATAGGATATCTGTGAATGTCACATTCTTTCAAATGTATTCCTTAGTAAACTTATATACTATGTATTATGTGATATATTTAAACATAGTGATAAGAAGATTTACATTTTTACTCTTATTCATGTATACAAAGTTTTTTCAACTACCAAGTTTATACAAGTTCTTAACGATCATTGACATATTTTCAATATAAAACAGCCCCCAAAAAAAGACATGGATAATATATGTCACAACATACGAAAATGCCTCTCCCTCCATGAAATTTGTCAATTAAATATAGTGATCTAAATAGAGCTATAAATAAAGTAAGTTAAAAAGGTGTTACTATAATACCCGCCTCGGTGGCGTAGTTGGCTAACGCGCTTGTCGTGTTGAAGCTCGACTGCTGAGGACGGGGAGATCGAGGTTCAAATCTCGGTCGGGTGAACTGGGGATGGTTTTTCCTAAATGGTTTTCCACTCTCCCTCCATGCAAATGCGGGTTCACTTCCTCAGATTCAACCTTCCCAAGTCCTAATTCATTAGAGTAATTAGTACTTAAAGCGTATAACCCGAACGGGTAGTAAGACGCGGTGCTAAATATTATATTAATATTATGTTACTATAATGGTTATAGTCAAGCATACATAAATTTGAGGTATGTAGTTGTTTAAAATATTGCTATATATTTTAAAAATTTGTGTGCAATGATTTTCTCTGTCGATGTCGAGTGGAAAGCTATTCACGGGTGTGGTTTGATTATGTAGGTTTTTAATTCAAAATTTACTAACCTTGAAGAAGCCATATTCTAGAAAAAATTAAGTCCAATAACAAAGTTTATTTCCGTCGAGTGGGCGACTACTACAAAGTTAGACGACACGCCAT
This sequence comes from Timema poppense, assembly GCA_902141375.1. Taxonomy (NCBI): domain Eukaryota; kingdom Metazoa; phylum Arthropoda; class Insecta; order Phasmatodea; family Timematidae; genus Timema; species Timema poppense. The sequence continues at coordinate 195,172 of CABFOV010000147.1, forward strand.
AAAATAAAAACTTTTTTCATATGAATAGCTTCCAACCATATTAAATATTGTGAATGTATTGATAGTATAAATAATTATCCAACAATGTTTAAACCAAGGAAGGGATTATGTCTTATTCCGTTGGGATTTAATATTTAGAATCAAGCATAGGCCTATATGAACTCTTAGTTTTGTGTAAGTTTGAACATTTGATAAAACAAAATTATTGCTTTCACAAAGAAAGTACTAACTAGGCATATCGAGTTCAGTTGTTTTTAACTAAATAATGTATTTAAAGTGTAACCTAACATCGAGTTTGACAACAGAGCAAGGTGATTGCGGTTGGAGTGAGATATCCAAGACACGTACGTGGAAAAACTCGAATGGACAGAGTCAGTAATGAATGAAGGCTGATGGAGTGCGGTTTGAAAGGGAATCCAATATGTCAATGGGAAAGAAGCGTCTTATACGTTGATCGAGTGAAGAAGTATGAAAGTAGAGTGTGTGGATCAAAGGGAAGAGCTAGACCATGTAAGACGTGTTCAAGTGTTGTAGACGAATGTATGAAAAATATAAACATTAAGAGTTTCAAGAATAAAAAAGCATTCATAACTAGGTGTATGGATGTTGTTGAAGATAAGGGAGTATGCAAGCCTAGGGAAGTGTGGAGAAAGTTAGTGAGGATGAACTAAGTACGGAGTTGTTTTTTTGAGCTATATGCAGAGTTTCTTGCCTACCCCGTAATGTGTATGTATGTTTTCTATTTGAACTCATGGATTAATAGACAATGTATCGATACCACAATAGTAAGTAAATGTAGCGAAATATTTTGTTACTGTGGAATTTAATATGTGACATTCTTGAAATATTGAGTGGCACTTGTTTTGGAATAAGGGGTCATAATAAATTATTATTATTATCATTATTATTAGCACCGCATCTTACTACCCGTTCGGGTTATACACACTTACGCTAATGTGTAATGGTAGGGTGATTGTGAGATGAAATGAAGGACCTACAGTTTAACGTGGAATCCGAACCACGGTGGAGGCCTGGCATTCCCCACATTCACAAGATGTCTTGTCAGAGGTGAAGGAAGGGTTTGGTAATCAGATAAATCTGTACCGGGACCTAGGATTGAGCCCCGGCCGCCAGCACAGAAGTCCGACACCTTACCCCTAAACCGCCAGGTCACCCCAAAATAGATAAAAATGTACAGGTCTTTATTTTAACCGTCCTCAGCAAGGGCGTAGAAATAGGGTGTCCGGGGGGTCCGGACCCACCTGGAATATGTTAAACATACATATAAAAACTTAATTTCATAGTTTTTCCTTTTACTACAGTTTTAATTGTAGATGTCATCAACCAAACACTATCTATTTATCTAATATTATAATATTCACCTTATAAACATCTGATTGTAAAATTAGTTTTGTCAACATTTCAAATGTCTTTATTTCCCTATATTCAATATTGTATTGGAAAACACAGGACGTTTCTTTAAATGAGCCGAGTAAGTGAGGTCTAAGAAAAGTAGGCAAACATTTTTTCTATCACCTGTAAGATCTTACTTGAGGAACTAACAACAGCAAAGTGCAGCTTAAATAAAATAACAACTGTCAGATGTGGAGTTTGAGGTTTATGTAGGTAGTTTTACTTGTCTTTCCCCAACTAATCTTTCAACACACCTACTTACTCAAAACATTATTTTGTAACTACGAAAATATTTTAATCATATACAATTTTTTTACAGAATTGATAGTTAAGTAGAGTCTCGGAAACTCGACACTCGATAACTCTACATTCAGTGTAACTCGACACGCGCACGTGCACACAGTTGTTAGCGCCAGTCATCACAATCCAAGGTCATTCAACTGTATAACCTCTCAGTTTGTTTGTGTAACTCGAGTGGAACAGTCGTACTGGGGTGTTTTTACAAGTGCTGTGTTTGTTAGTTTTCCCATTTAGCAAGGTGTCATTCGAATCAATACAATATTATATGTACAGTACTGTACTTCATTTCTGTATATTACATGTATGTATACACACCATTATATTAACACGTGATATATTGTACTGTACGTATATTACTGTTACTGTACCTTACAATACTTCAGTACAGTACAAATGTACAGTACCTGTAACATTCGGTAATGTACTGTGATTCATCCTTGTTTAGTAAACATGACATAGTAAACATGCATATTATGCAAGTTCATTCGTAAAACTCGACATTTCAATAACTTTACACCATCTCAGTCCACATTAGGTCGAGTTTCCGAGAGTCTACTTACAAGGATCAAGGTTGTGAAAGGTTGTGTTAGAATAAGAGAATCAGTGGTAAAAAATTACTGGTCTGTTGCTAATATAGGCTAATATTAATGTTAGTTACATAAAAATATTTCGAATCTAAAAAAAACCTTAAATATACGCTTGAAAACTGGCTAGAAAAAAAGCCTCCAGCAGAAACAATTCACTATGGGACATCAAAAGAGGTGAGACTTTTTTTTTTAATTTCCCTGCGTTTCACTTCCTATTTGGGTATACATATAATTAGGCTACTATTTACGCTATTTTTGTATGAACGATAGATTTAGAATGCAGAGGAAATGTATCCATATTTGCATGGGGTAAGAGTGGGAAACCATTTAGGATTTGGTACACACGGCCGAGCTTCAAACCCCAACGTCCCCGTCACCAGCTCACCAAACTTAATAATCCTTACAATGTGCTCACTGGCGCAGGTAATAATAATGTAAATACTGCTAACATTAACAATATTATATTCGTTTATGTGCAAGTTTTAAAATCACAATATTATAATTATATAATTTTGTTTACATAAAGCTTTATTCATTTTTAACATATCTATTTTACTTTCTCATAATAAGAGAAAATATTCCTTTCTTAAAAAAAATCAACCTAAAGATTATTATCAAAATTGATATTTAATGTGCCTCCGAACCCAAAAAATTGTATCTGGAAATTCTGTGTGTGCCTCGGTTTGTCTGGATGTACTTACCTATTAACACAACTGAAACTGTTTTGATGGATTTAGTTCAAACTTGATATTTGGGTATTATTTGGTATTACCTTCAGAAGTTTTTAAAATTTTAATTCAATCCTTTAAAATAATGGTTGTTTATTAATAACCATTTTTAAAAATCCATACATTTTTCAAAAAATTGCTTTAACAATTTTGTTTAAAATTTATATCTGGGGTGTATTTGAAATATAAAATGATACTATATATTTATTTTTTGGGATAAAATTTGTTTAAGGGTAGTTTACGTAAGACTAATTTTTGAAAACTAGATGTTTCTCGAAAATTACTCTAACGAATTGGTTTAAAAAGTAAAGTGTTTTACTTGATGAATAGCAATTTAGGCCCAGTTTCATAGTCAAATTTAGTACGCCTCAAGTGCGGCGCTACACTAAATACAAGACGACACCTACCTAAACCAGAATGGAATGGGCCAGTTTCCTATGCGAGAACGGCCCATTCTATTCGAGTTTAGGTAGGTGTCATCATGTACTTAGTGTAGCGCCGCACTTGAGGCGTACTAAATTTGACTATGAAACTGGGCCTTATACTAATTTCTCAGAGATATTTTATTTATAGGTAACTTATATAAGACTATTAATTTTTAAATTCAAAATATTTCAAAAATGTCTTTAACGTTTTTTGTAAAAATTAGTAATAAAGTCAGTTTTTTTACATAATAAATAGCAAAGGCATAGAATTTACGGAGTCGGGTATCTGGATCCCCCTGGAATTTGATGTACCTCCCGTGGGGGGAGGGTGGGTCATATAATACGTATAAAATCTTCCATGGGCCAAAAGTATAAGCCCCTAATAAAATTTGCTAGCAAACCCTCCTCTCCTAAAAATTAGCTTTCTGCGCCCTTTATACTCAGTAAACACAACTGATAACCCAACCTTTACCTCCTTGTGACTGGCAATCCAGTCTATTGCGAGCCTGATGTCATAGACCACTATTTCAGGTATGAGGTATCCCGACGTATCTCCAAACTAGAAACGGATAGCTCCTAATCCAGCATTAGTTCCCAAACTGCTACTAGATGATTATAAAAAACTTTAATAAATTAAGTTCACCAAAAGTTTATGTTGCAGCGCATTTACATTTTCTAGCTTCTATTAAAACTTTAATATTTAGTAATAGTAATTATTTAAAAAACTCTTTGGTGGCCGCATCGTCTAAACTCTAAGGCATCACTCACGGAAGACTAGACTGCCGATGACGGAAAGATCGAGGTTTTAATCCCAATCGGGTGCATTGAGGATGGTTTTTCCGCATTACATCCACGCAAATGTGGGTACACTTCCTATGAATTCAACCTTACTAATCCTTAACACATTAAAGTAATTAGTGCCTAGGTGGATAACCCAAATGAGTAGTAAGACGCAGTGCTAAATAAAACCTAGCAGTAGTCAGCAGGTTTTGATAGCCCATTATGACCTTGAACAAGATTGTAAACATCCTTGTCGATTAGTGACGAGAGTTGTAAACATCGTTGTGGTTCAACATATAGACCGTATTTGTGTATTAAGGGTAATATCTGAGTATGAAAAAGTTATAGTCCATGAATGTGGAACCCCACTTCAACTCAACAGATCAAAACCCTAGAACCTCTACCACCCTCCCGGTCACCTTCAGCCCCCCAGACATGATGATTGATGATTGCTAATTAATTGTCAATGCACGGCACTGTTTCTAGCGTACACCTTGAAAACATATCAATTATTGATGATTAATTGTTGATTATTGATGATTGAGAGTGTGTGTGGGCAGGCAAGCTCTGCCCCTAAACCTTCCCGCCACGTCCGAGACTTCCAACCCCCTCCCGCTAACGGTTCAAAACACTTTCCCTCTTCCGCTAACGGGTTTAAACACTTGTGGGTTGTAAACAAGCTCTGTTCGCTCCACGGGGCTTTGGAAACCCCCAGTTCCCCTGCCTCTCCCCAGACATGTTGATTGATGATTGATGATTAATTGTCGATTATCGATGATTGATTATCGGTGCACGGCGTAGACAGTGAATATAAATATATAATAGTATTGAGATGAGATGTTGACTTGTCCTGTTGGTTTTTCCCCAGGGCATGACCTTGAACATGACCATTCCTGTCGATTAGGAGGCGTTTTACAGTAAATCAAACCCTGCCCTCTGTAGTTGTTATTGAGGAATCGATAATCGACAATTAATCATCGATTTCACATCGATCCGGGATATAAAAGGGTGGGGCACCACGCTTGGTCAGCTATTTATAAGCGTTTGTAGTTCGGATCAAGATGGACAAGTTACAGCAGTTGATAAATATTGTTCACGCCGTGCAGACCTTAAAAATTGAGTGATCTAATCGTCGACCAAAAGTACTTGGTGGATAGATTAAAAGTGGTCATTACAAAGTTCGGGAGACGCCTAATAGCCTATCTAGATGGTGAGTTTTGTGTATTTTTACCCTGTCGTTTCGGTACTCTAACAGATGAAGACGTGTGTGAGCTTAATAAGGAAAAACTTTTATTTACCTGCGCAGGAGTAAAACCCAGTTCACCCACCGTTGTGAACTTTGAACGCGTTTAAAAGTCAAGCAGTCGGGTATCGGCAACGTATTGCACAGTAGACCCTTCAAATCATCCAGCACGTTTAGAAGTCAGTTACGCTAACCATGCTTAGAGCCGGCTATATTAATTTAACGTTTGTGGGTCATACTATTGCGGGGTGTGCTTATATGAACGGCAGAAAATATTCACAGTGTGGATGTGAGCGACAGACATGTAATATACAAAGTAGTGAACCACGACCGAGGTGTACCACAGGATCGAGGCTACATAGAGTTTTGCGACTCTACCTTTCACACGATAAGAGCGACTGAAGTACTATCCTACGAGAGAATCGAAGAGATCTACCTGTGTGATATGGAATGTGTTGTGTATAATTTCCGCAAAGGGGGCGTTGTGGCAGTGTCGCCCAGGCCTACAACACCACCCTTGCACCACCCGCCAACACCCTTCACGACGCCTTCACCAGAGTAACCATCGCCAAAGGCGTCTGTCTAGAGTACTCAAATACCTAAATAATATTACTGCTTGTAAATTATTTGCTGATTGTAAATAAAAAACTAGTAATAATGTTATTCAATATCTTGTGATAGTGTACCAGTATTTGCATGGAGTCAGAGTTGAAAATAGCCTAGAATATGTTCAGCCTTTGGCGGTGGAAATGTTTGAACCCCCTATCTGGCATGAATTCGAGTTCAACCTCCTCCCCCCACTGATCGTGACAAACACCTAAATAATATTGCTGCTTGTAAGGTGACAAGTTCACACACGGTATTCTGGAGGGAGAGTTGGAAAATAGCCCCGGTGTTCGAACTCCAACCTATCTAGTTTAAAAAAAATTGTCAACCGCTATCTATATATACGCCTATAAGGTGTCTATTTCTAAGCCACACGGTATTCCAGGTATGAGAAAGGAAAATGTACCCGCATTTTCACCCCACCTTCGACACCTAGAATGTTCTGAATCAAGCCCGCGACCTCCCTGTGACGCCTTAGACTACGCTACCAGTGATTCAGGTAATAGATACTGACCGCAATCAACATTAACGTATCTAGGAGATGAAAAGTTGGCAACAAGAGTTACTAGCTCCTAAGTGTCTAAGAATATAAACTCTGTTAACTACTACACTGTTCAGCACACCTTATGATATCTGGCGTTTAGGTGAGAGAATCTATGTTTGACTCTGGAGCACAGAACATAACAGGTGATAGATGGCAGGGGTTCGAATCCCTGTGACGGATAATGTCGACAAGCGCCGCTGATGATGTCCCCCGGGCATGTTGATTGCTAATTGATGATTTAAATAAATAGCCTAGAATATGTTCAGCCTTTTGGCGGTGGAAAAGTTTGAATCCAGATCTCCGCCAACCAGGAAGGTGTTTAATACAAAAGAAGTGGAGTTAGAATATAGTCACATGCTCCTCTCAGAACTGTAGATTGCCACACTGTATTCTGGAGGGTGAGCCGGAAAATAGCCTCAGCCAGTGTTCGAACTCCAACCTATCAGCTATCTATCTATAAGGTGTCTAGTTCATCTAAACAGTTGCATGATAGCGTACCCGCATCTGCATGGAGGGAGAGTTGGTGTTCAAACAACTATACAGGCAGTGCCTTGCTTAGGTACTGTGAAACTTTCATGGGGCTGGCAACATTGTTGAGACGGAGCAGGAGAGAGAGAGAGAGAGGGTGTAGACGTTAAAACACAAACATAACAGATTTTACAATATTTATTTACAATAAAAAATGTATATATTTACATAGTGGCCTCTATAATAATATAAACAATAAAATAAATATTCAGGTAGGTGGAGGATGGCACTGGCAGCTAAAAATAAAATCACGGTTGCATAAAGTAAATCTTTGAAAAATGGTAGAACTGTATAGAGTAAAAGTTGATTACTCAGCCCGTCTAAATGATCACCTTTTTAGTCGTGGCGAGCGCGTTTACAAGGAATCTGATACCCAAACGACAAAGTGTTATAATCATCAATCATCCGACGTTTGGTGTACACCGGCCTGTAGATTTTACTCTGCGAAATGGTACATACAGTCGCGAGACCTTTTCTTAGAATTTTGTGCGGTATCTGTATGTATTGTTCCGCAGCCTGTTCGGTGACCATCGCTTTCAAAACTTCAAAATTAACGTCGTTCCGGTTGCCGTAGTTTATGGTGATCCCGCGAACCTTGCACACCGTTTTTGTTTTGGCAGCGTCGTCACCGACACAAACTAGGTACGCGTAATTCTTGGGACCGCCAGATACAAAGGCGCTAATTAACTTCCCGGACCGTAATCCTGAAGTTCGGTGGTGAGGCCACCTAAAAAGTCTCCGGTCGGTGGGCTCTAATCGCCGGGGCGTTCAGTGAATAGAACGCTATCTGTATCGTGATACAAAACGCGCTCCCCCAATTATTCAAGAATGATGTATAGGTGCAACCCAGCCATAGCAGTCATGTGGCATGCTACCACCACACTCATGTTAGGGTTAGGGCGCAACGCGTCACGCGCATCCTTGTAATTGAGGAACATAACCTCGTAATTAACGTCTATGACGCTGTCCACGGTTATGTACGGATCCGTCAGGTACTTGTGGATGCCCTGATAGTCGTTGACAATGGCTACGTGTGGTAAATCGGGTCTTTGCCCAAACTTTCCCCATAGCGAATTTAAAAAAAGCTTATCCAGCGTGCGGAGAGCGGGGTTTTTACAAACTGAGCCTATTACACCCTCCGCCGATCCTATAGGTAAGGCCCCTAAAACTATAGGATAGGAAGGATGTAACGTACAAATATAAATTACAACAGAAAAAGAGCAGAGATTTTAAATGAAGAATACTTTAATTTGCTCAAAGCAAAAAACAAACAATGGAAAGCGTTGGCCTTAATTCAAAAACTTCCAATAGCCACTACTATAAAAGAAAACATTGCATTATACGCGCTGAACATTCACAAAAAACTGGACTTAAGGTCTTTCATAAATTGGGTTATGGCTATTTACAATTAAGAGAAAACAGGTCTATCTCACAAGACGCTAATACAAAGTTAGTTGTACATATTATATTGACATATCAACGAAATATCTCCATTTACGTTAATTCAATGATTTAACTATTTACATTAAAGTTTGATCAAAGTGACCCCAACACAAAGTTACAAAGTTACAAAGTTAGCTATATGAAATAAAATATATAAAGTCAGACGCGATTTCCCCATGGCGTTGATTTAAACATTTAACAAATTTACTATTGGTCCCTCTTCCATGACCCCAATATAAAAACTGTTTTACAAACATATATTAAATTATTTTAAACGTAAAGTTTCTCCGGTCCCTCCTCCATGACCTCAACATATCGTCAGCTCTCTATCAAACGTTCTTTCATATTGCTCTATGCTCTATTGCTCTAATGCTCTACATCAAACGTTCCTTCTTAATGCTCTATGCTCTATGCTCTATGGCTCTAATGCTCTACCTCATACAATTTACATTCCTCTATATATTGAGTCTAGAAAACAAGAAAAGGGGGGGGGGGGGTTTTACACATACTAGTAAATCACGCAGTAACAGTTCATTTCGTCATCATGATGTAATTTCACAAGTTTTCCTGGTCGCTGATTGGATGTCTATCGTCGCAATGCAGTTGTTACGATAATCCATCTCTTTGACCGATGTAGAAACATCCGATGTTTGGCGAGGGTTTCCTTATCCCTCCTCTATGGGGCAGTACAGGGTTTGTTGATTTGGTGACTGGACTCTTGCAAAACACCGTCTAGTGTTAACGTAATTCTCGGGCCGGGTAGATCGTCGAATACGGACTTCTCAAGTCATTGTCGCCCCACTCTTCTACATTGGCGGTTTTGACTTGGCAGTATCGTAGCGAGGCCAGCTTGAAGATCAGAAGGTACGTAAGGAACAGTTTATTAAGTAGACAGTTGAAAGTGAATATTTAAGAACGCTAATTTGATGTATGATTGTTGGGGCTACATTGGGCTACAATAGTGAAGTTTTACTATTGTAGGTTGCGTCGAGGTTATTTTGGGGAGCGGGTAGTTCGCTTTAAGCGACTGAACGTGTAATATCAGGTTGGGTGGGGTAGTAATTGTACAATACGAAGCATTGTATTGTTACAAGCCGAAATCGAGTTTTACCCCCTCCCTTTCCTCATAATTTTGAATATATGCTAAATTTTCCACTTTTGAGGTGCACCACTCTGGCCATCCGCTGGCTTCCGTATTGATTTTCAAAAAAGTATCAATGTACCCGTGAAACAGACCGCCAGAACATGTCTGACGATCGTAAACAGATACATTGTACTCCCACACTCCGTGTACGGCTTCAACGGTGTAGCCTTTCTCAACAGCTTTCCGGATCTCGTCAATCACCCAGACGCCTGTCAACCAGCGATCTTTTTTTGTCGTTGTGTCGACACGAGCCTTGGTTTTTCTCCTCCCGGCATTTCCTGCACAAGATGAACATTAACTTGTCGTGCATCCGTGTAAGCAATACGGGCATGAATAAATCCCGCGGAGACGTCACTGTAACTTTGGCTATGCCTTCTACTTTATCTATAAGCGGAAAATTTGGTTCCAAGTGAATTTTGGGGTGGCCGACGGGGTATTTTTTATACTTGCAAACATAAGGATATAACAAACACACATCCAAGTACTTGATCTATTCAAGGTCTGCTTCGGGGAAGAGTTTGATGCAATTTGTACGCCCGCCAAAGAATGCATCCCTGGGGTTGATAGGCTCCTTGGTATACACCTCGTGCCGGAGTAAAAATCGCTTCAAGTCCTTGTCTGTGCGTTTCATCGCATTAAACGTACACTCCCACATCTCTACGACCGTGTAGCCGGCGTTCTTAAATTTTTCCAAACAAGCCATGGTCGCTTCATAGCGCGTCTCCATGGTCTCGTGGCAGCTGTTTTTGATAGGGGTGGTCCTGTCAGGGTAGCAGAGAGGCCACCCGTGCCAATAACAGCCCCAGAACTGAAAGATGGTGGTGGTATCTCCAGCTTTAACAACGCCGTCTACACGTCGCCCTAACACATATTCCTCATGGCCGTTACCCGCATGAAGGATAGAGACACCGCGTTGATGGGCCTCCCAGCAGAGCCATTGTACGGCGACTTGCGACTGTTGGTCTGCGCACTGATAGCCACCGTAAGGGATAATACCGACGGTATTCTCCTTAAGGTGACTTCGGCGGTAAACCAGCATGGCTGCTCCTGCTATCGTATACGCCTCTCTAAAAGGATCCACCTTGGCTTTCTCCACGACCATGTCTCTAAACTTCAGGCAGGCCTTCCGCAGGATCTCTACGTCTTTCATACAATATAGCTCCAACTCGCGTTTGAAATCAAAGACATAATTATCTTTGACCAACGCGTCATACCATTTCTCAAAGTGCTCCTTTCCCTCTGCAGACATCTCACCGACGCCGTAGTCCTCCTTTGGCGGCAAGGGACCCCTATACCGACCGTTTTCTTTTTTATTGAAAAAATGGAGGAAATGTCCCTTGGCCAAAGACTCGTCCAAGCCGAAAGTTTTTGGCAACTTGGACAACGACATGGGGAGAAAGTTCAGAGAGTCAATAAAGTGGAGCGGGCCGTAACGCATAGACATGATTTTTCCACCGTTCATTATTAGATCTGGAGCTCATTTTTTCACCTCCATCCTGTATTTTAAAATAAAATTCCCATAATAGGATTTTGCATTGTGGCCTAGGAGGGTGATATATTTAAATTTTGACGCTTTAATCTACTCAAGAAATCCAAAAAATTGGGCCATTGTGGTATCACCCCTGAATATGCGAGTCCTATCGCCCCCGCATTCGGTGCAATGATGGTCATTTGCATCTATATGAACGCAGGCCTTGCAACACGTCTGTACGACACGTAGGTTAGGTTCGTGCAAATACGTGCCGACCGCACCTTGAAGAAGCGTTTCTTGTCTGCTTTCAAAATAATAGAATACAAACATGAAATTACTCTTTTCCAGTGACGGCTTTGATGGGGCCTTCTTCATATAACAGAAATGGCCAAAAGGACGATGGGTCTCGCATACTCTACAAAAAGTCTCATAACACCTGTGTGAATAGTCTGATCTTTCCAAACTGAAAAATTGCTCGCATACCTCGCAAACCTTTTTGACATCACAGATCGACATGTGACCTCTGCAAAAACCGGGACGTTTATGGTTATCAAAACACATCTGGTTTGTGAACCAACGCCCGCAGTCTTTACAGGTCACAGATTGGCCTCTGCTACAAACCGTTTTAGTTTAGCACCTTTTGCACGCGGATTCGCACTTGTGCTCGTTCTTTGTGTTGAACGGCACACGGCAATCGCGGCAAAATTACACACACTTAAATTCCGCTGTCAAGGATGTTATGACGTCAAAATGATTTTGCTTATCGTCGTGAAAATACAAATCAAGGTGGCCCTTAAAGGACGGTTTGGGAGGGGTAGGTCCCTCATAATAGGACTTGTCTCCCCCGACGCTCCCTGAACACCGTGATATTATATTCGGAGAGTTATGTTTGAAATTGTTTCAGTTCAATTAGCCCACCACCTTTCAAAAGATTCACACGGGCATCACGGCATAAATCTTCTGCTTTGTATTTTTGAATTTGACGACCCAGTTTAATCTGTTTAAAGGTGTTCACGTCCATGCATCCTGGTTCTCTTTTAACGTCACATATAGCCCTGGCGACGACCAATGCACGGGCAAGGCAAAGTGTATCGTCGCCATTTTGAATCGTAATGATTCCTTTATTATTACGGCTATATGTCCTAGCGGTGGAGAGTTTATCACAATAACGTGCACTCCCTCAAGGCTCCTTAAAATGGTGTAACTTGATATACAAGTGGGACGAAGTGAGGAACGAAGCATTGCTTTGTAACACTCGTTCTATATTAAAGAGCACAGCCTGAGTGTCAATCTGATCTGCCCGTCTAAATGAAACAAATACAGGTCTTGACGCGGAGTCTGTGTTGACTAATATTAGACCTACGTGATCCTCGGCACTAACTCCATGATCTTGGAGACGTCCTAGCAAAGCATTGATTTGCTCCTCGAGCCAGGTTTGAGCGTTACGATCACTCTCTGGCGTCCCTAATTGTATGATCAATTCGCGCTCTACATAAAAAAACGCTTTAATTGCTTAATTCTCTCCTCGACGATCCGAAGAGGGACACCTTGTGGCAACGCTCCTCCTACCTGATTTACAGGGCCACTACTCTGTGCCGAAGACGGGCCGGCCACGGGTTGCGTGCATCCCATCTCCCTCAGGGCTCGAACATCATCTCCCTTGTGTGGAGGCGATGCGGGCACGATGGGTTGGAGGGGTCTCATAGCTGGCGGTGTGAGGGGAATGGTGCTGCCCTTTTCACCATCCATTTCTACTATAACATACGCGTTAAATTGATACCACAAAATATAACATGTGTGTAATAAATACACTTGATCCATAGAACATGTACAAAATACATCGCATGAAAGTTTATATTCACATTTTCACCTATGCCGGGGAATCGAACCCGGGACTCCACCAGTGGCTCAGTAGGGTTTTTAAGCGTATAAATCTAACGGGTAGTAAGACGCTTCGCTAAATTAGGTAGGATTTTTCTCTCTTTTTTTTATTAATAGGTTAAAGCAACACTATAGTTCCCCTGTTATTTATAATGCATGTGTATATATATATTTCCCTGCTCTAAGTTGTACGCCGAAAGTGAACATGTTTACAACACATGACATCCTTCTCGAAACGAACAACTGACAAGATGTTTTGGTAGGTTGACGAAATAAAGGTGATTTGGGAGAAGGAGAGCACACACAAACTAGTTACAATAGTATATATTCCATTCACGATATGTTTTTACCTGGATGGGAGTTCGATTTTTTTTTATTGTCAACACTTGTAAAAGATCACAGTTTTGTTATAAATGTAAAGATCTTTAATTACCTGTTATATATTACATTTAAAATAACGTAAACTTAAGTTTTCTCATACTATTTCATCCAACTCGAAACAATATTTTAAACATAATTAAAAGTACTTATTTTTCGTTTTGGAACGTTGTTGATTATGTTTAATATAGTGCAGGTATCGTATTTACTTGGAAAAGAGAAAATTCTTGTAATTTTTTTTACATACAATAAATGATTTTATGATTATTATATCATATTTAACTGAATAAAATATTGTAAAAAACTTGTTTACCGTTATGTTCAACCGTATGGTTTAGATTCGTCGGTCGCCATTTTGAAGCAATGTTCATTAGAAGTTTTTTTTTTGTGAAAGTGGTGTGATTATTTTTTAAGTGAAATAAAATTATAAATAAATTTTGTGTCCATCCTCAAACATTGGCCTAAATTACCGTGGTTAACTATCACATTAATATATTACAGTCATTCAAAGTGATAGATGTCAGCTGTTGGCGTAGTGATATATTAGGGACTACTTCTACTAACATTTCAAGCTGTCGTCCAGGTAAACTTAACTCATGAATGAATTATAGTTACCTGTCTATCTCGTCCAATTCACCCCAAACATCATGGGGGTGAATTTTCACCTATGCCTGAGAATCGAGCCCTAGATCCTTCACAACCCTCCCTGACTTGACGTATGAATACGGGATTCTAACTATTTATCAAACCAACATTTTTGACCGCATAGGGAATTGAAACCGATACAAGCGAACAGGCAACCACAAACACTTTCAGCCCTTCTTCCACAACCTCATTATCCCTTCCTATCGAAAACGGTCTATATTTCCTTTGCAACCTTGTGTGGAACAACAAGTTTACTCTTAGTCACAGCTTCCTGTAGGAATCGTGCGGTGAGAACCACGTAGACACATTATTCCTGCACAAGACACTGTAGCAGTTAGAATGTACGTGTACAGCGCTAGTGTTGTGAGGATTCGAACTCTCCGTCTTTGTATAGCGAGAGTGACGCCTCAGACTCTACAACCACCTAAAGGGTGCATTGCGACATTCATTTCCTGTAACTGGTATGAGTGAATAGTGTTCCTGAACTACTTGGGAGGTCAACGTTCAAACCCGACCAGCTGATATAACTCTAAGATCACCTTACCCTGATTGGGGTTTGAAACCCAGCTGGGTAATTTTATCTCCTCTAAAATGCAAGTAGACATTCTAAAAACAAGCAGTTACTCAGATGGGTAATATTAAATACATAACCTTCTTAGTACGCGTTAGAGATCAGCTTCTATGACCACGTCACTCTAGACTGCTGATGACATGGCGATTGTGGTTCGAATCCCAGTTGGGTGTACTGAGTGTGGTTTTTCACTCTCCCTCCACGCAACTGTTGGCACACTTCCTCTAATTAGTACATATGCGTATAACCTGAACAGATAGTAAGAACTATCAGAACTAATTTGTAAGATTACTCCCGTCACATATTCATTCATACGTCAAGCCAGAGAGGGTTGTGAAGAAACCCGGGTTCGATTCCCTGTTTAAACATACGCCAAGCCATGCGATATATAATCATAAACCCTGTGCAATGGCTTATAATTTATTAAAACAACATTTTTGACATCGTCGGGAATTGAGACAGGTACAAGCGACCCATTAACCACAAACCCTGACGCTGATTGATAATTGAACCCGGTACCAATAGAAATGCTATCGAACGAGTTAAGTTTATAACACTCTTTTTTTTTTCCTCTCGGTGTAAATGTTGTAGTGAAGAAATGATTAAGCTTTATATTTCGTCGGCTTAGAGGTAAAATTCATTAAGTGCATTTTTGCTTGAAATGAGTGTATAATATAATGATGACTTTTACCTGGCAAAGAATTTTTCAATGTTGTTTTTAAAAAATAGATAAAATATAAGTTTACACACTTAATGACTTTCTCTCCTTATAGATCTGAAATTTCAACATATACACACATATAAACTCATTGAAGCAAAAATGAGCTTAATGAGTTTTACCTCTAGACAGACGATTTCCAAGAATAGTCGAGACTTACATAAGAGTTGATCTAGCAGCTGGAGCTCATTCAAAACATCGCTATAGCCCTCAGAGATGGCGGCCACTAGAGCCCCAAGTGAGGCGTCTGTATTTGGGGGTGGCGGTGCCTGCACACCATCCTGAGTCTCAAGTAGACGATCTAGCCTCTCGATCTCTTCCGGGGGGATGACTGACATGTCGTCGGTTTGAGACCCGAACAAGTCGTCGATCTCCGGGGGCGGTGCTCGCACACCGTCAGACGACCCCTCGGCCTCCGGGGCGATGGCACGTTCAAAAAATCTGAAATTAAATAAATACATAATAACTACTATCACTGTGTGCGGGGGCTAAAAAAAAATTTTAAACACTGCCAAAACATATCGAGGGCTTACCCATGGACAAGTCGTTTTCTGCCAAGCATACCCCCTCCTCTGTAAATAGTGTCAAAGAGTCCGGACTATCGGGCGCCGAGGGTGCATCCGCTAAAAAAAATAGCAATTACCTCTGTACAGCAAAGTAAGTAAATTAGTGACCATTAAAAACATACAAAGCGTTTTAAAACTTGGGGTCCGGGGTTTGATCCTCGGTCCCGGCACAGATTTATCTGATTACCAAATCCTTCCTTCACCTCTGACAAGACATCTTGTGAATGTGGGGAATAGCCAGGCCTCCACCGTGGTTCGGATTCCACGTTAAACTGTAAGTCCTCCATTTCATCTCACTATCACCCTACCATTACACATTTGCGTAAGTGTGTATAACCCGAACGGGTAGTAAGACGCGGTGCTAATAATAATAATTTTAAAACTTCCCGAAATTGAACCAGTTTTCTAGCTCGTCAAAACACATTTTGTTGTTTATCATGTTCAATCACAGACTATAATGATCGACTGTAATGATTTTGAGGTCTATATATATTCGTTCAATTTGTTATTCCCCAAGTTTATTTTCTAACTCATTAACAAATGACACCTCCGCCTTTATTAGGATTCAACGCTAAATAAAAAACTGTAGGTCATTCATTTCAGTGCGTATAACCCTATCGGGTAGTAATACGCTGTGCGAGGACCTTGTTTGACATCCCGTTCAGACCAGGACACATGTAAACATGAGGGAACCGGGGGTTCCGAATCTCTCTGTCGGAGTAATATTCACTGCCTACGCTAGAAACAGAGCCGTGCACTGATAATCGGGGGCTGAAGGTGTCAGGGCTGGTGGTATGATTATGGTTTTGAGCGGAAGCGGGGTTCCAACACCACTTATCCATTCATACCGAAAATGTACTATAACTTTTTCATACTCAGATATTACCCTTCATACACAAATAATGGTATATATGTTGAAGCACAACGATGTTTACAACCCTAACCGAGGGAGACAATCATTAAAGCCCTGTGGGAAAACAACCCGGATCTGACTGCTAAACAATAACAAATCGAATTCGTCATTATAGTAGCTAGTGCTGTTTCAAGATAACATATTCTATACTCCCCGCCAAGGCTCTTGCTCTATGACTCTATAGTTCCCGCAACTCAACATGAATTAGGGGTTGTAATTAATCAACAATTAGCATATATATTTTTAATATCTGTGTTTTATTCCCGAGCACCTCGTACTCATAATCGATGATCAATTACCAATTAAATATTATTAATAATCAAGGGGGAGGGGTATACCAACATGCCCACCCCCCCCCGGATGGTTTTCCACCACACAAATGCCGCTCAAGTGTATAATAAATATATATTTATATTTGTAATATATGTGTTATAAACCTTCTCAATCATCGATAATCGACAATTAATCATCAATAATCGATATGTCTGGGACGTGGTGGGGAAACAGGCATGGGCATTGACCCGTTAGCAGAAGAAGGAAAGTGTTTTGAACCGTTAGCAAATCAACACTGCTTAGGGGGGAGGGAAGTCTATCATCGACAATTAATTAGCAATTATCAATCAACATGTCTGGGACGTGGCGGGAAGGTTTTGGGGCAGAGCTTGCTTGCACACACACACACTCTCAATCATCGATAATCGACAATTAATCATCAATAATTGATATGTCTTCAAGGTGTACGCTAGAAACAGAGCCGTGCATCGACAATTTATTAGCAATCATCAATCATCATGTCTGGGGGGCTGAAGGTGACCGGGAGGGTGGTAGAGGTTCTAGGGTTTTGATCCGTTGAACGGAAGCGGGGTTCCACATTCTTGGACTATTAACTTTTTCATACTCAAATATTACCCTTCATACACAAATACGGTCTATATGTTGAACCACAACGATGTTTACAACTCTCGTCACTAATCGACAAGGATGTTTACAATCTTGATTCAAGGTCATATTGGGATATCAAAACCTGCTGACTACTCCTAGCCTAACCTAATCGAGTATAGTCACTATTGTAAAGAGTAGTGGAGTTGTTTACAATACATGTTTGCCATTTTGCCACTTTATGCAGTTGTTTTTCCCCCTTTGCACTTTTGAAACAAAGTCTAGTTGCATTTTTGATTCATATCTTTGTGAGCTTTTGATATTATGTTTTTCCCCCTTGTGCGCATTCGATGCGCACCAATATAAACTGCCTCACGCGGCTAATTTCCCCTTTCATTAGACTCCCCCTCGAACCCAGGATCTGATGTTGAGCTCAAACACAGTTGATTAGCAAGTATCCGAACGCCAACACCCAATTTAAAACATAGTGTGTGTAGTAGTTTTAATTGCAACAACTGATGCGTTACAAAATATTGTTATAAAATAATTTGTTTTTAAATAACATTATTTTGGAAGGGCACTTTCCCTTGTGCACATACCCTGGCTTCCAACCACATTAAGCTAGTACTAGTATGTGTTACATAAACTAATGCTCTATTGAAAAAAAAATATTAACTTGCATAATAATATATATTTAATAGATTTAATATGAAAATATGAATA
Source organism: Timema poppense (assembly GCA_902141375.1). NCBI lineage: Eukaryota > Metazoa > Arthropoda > Insecta > Phasmatodea > Timematidae > Timema > Timema poppense. The sequence continues at coordinate 213,658 of CABFOV010000147.1, forward strand.
CAAAGATTGAATATGAATGCTATTATATACTCGGTTTGTAAGTTGTTGACATCTCGCCTGCTGTGAAGGAATAATATACAAACCAATGATTTTACCGTATTTTTTTAATCCTATTTTATTTAGCACCCTGATAATCCTTCCTTCACCTCTGACAAGACGTGTATTAATCACAACTTGTAAATGTGGGAAATGCCAGGCCTCCACCGTGGTTCGGATTCCACGTTAAATTGTAGGTCCTCCATTTCATCTCACAATCACCCTACCACTACAACATTAGCGTAAGTGCGTATAACCCGAACGGGTAGTAAGACGCGATGCTAATAATAATATTTAGCACCGTCTCTTACTACCCATTTGGGTTATACACTTCAATACTAATTACGCTAAGGGATTAGGAATTGGGAATTGAATTGAATTTAGAGGAAGTGAACCTTCATTTGCGTGGAAGGAGAGTGGAAAATCATTTAGGAAAAATCACTCCCAGATCAGCCCACCGAGATTCAAACCTCGATCGCCCCGTCCTCGGCAGTCTGGCTCTACATGATCTAGCGTGTTAACCAATTACGCCGCCGAGGCGAGTTAACCGTTTGTTATCTATGGGTGTGAAACGTAGTCTCTTACATCACATTACCAAAAAATACTTAGAATTTTCAAAAAACAAGATGCTTAGGAAGATATTTGGTCCTAAAAAAGATGAAGATTATGGGGAGAGAAGAAGGTTCCATAATGATGAGCTACATACCTTGTAGTCGTCACAAGACATTGTTAGGATAAACAAATCTCGCTGATTACGGTGGGCAGTAAATGCAGTGTGAATTGAAGGATCAAGAACTGTGTTGAAGGTATTTATTGGTAAGCCCGATGGTAGAGACGATTGGGAAGTCCTAGTTGCATAAGAAAGGATAAAATTATAATAGGCCTGTAATAAATAGGGTGTAATGAGGTGGACTGGATAGAACTAGCTCAAGATAGGGATAGGTGGTGTACTTTTGTATGTGTTGCAATGAACTTTCGAGTTCCTAATGCCATAGAGTAATTAAGCATAATTTGAAAATAGTATGGTTAAAAAACTCTTGCGATTCTTACCACAAAAAAATTCTCAAAATTTATATTCACTTGGTCAAATCAAACTAAAATTGTCGTTCCCTGCTCTCTTTCTCTTCCAAATAAACATAGTCTCCCTCCCATACACATACACACACGCACACACACACACACACACACACAGACAGGTGTAATAATACACACAACCGCAATGCCTCATCTTGAACTACCCCACGTTAGCACACACAAACACACACATACACATACACACAAACATATCACCACATTTAGCCAACCATACCAAATTCCCTTAGAGATGATTTTCGTGGTGCCCACACAAAGTATGTCGGTACTTGGTGATATAGAGGATTTGTGCATAATTAACAAACAGGCTGGGTTTCCCTGGTAGGGGTTGTAGGAGGGGTTTGGGGAGGGGGAATGGGGGGGAGGCAGTGCACGGTGGAGAGTGGGGTGTTAACAAGGTTGTACCAGAGAGCTGCGAGCAACCAGGCGCCTTCATGAATAAACATCAACCAACCCGTCCGTCAGGCCCCAAACTCCTGCACATCCCTAACCACTTGCACTCACAACCCCCACCCTTTCTCTCTCTCTCTCACTCGTTATACTTTGCTGGATTATTTCTGCTGTTTGTCAACTGATTAAAGGGCTTGGCGATGCTTGCCGGCACCACGTGAGGTGAGAAGGTGTCTCTACTCTCTACGCTTACACCATTTCCGTGTAGTCCCTTTGGGACGTGAGGTTCAGACCCATCATGGATACTCTACTTAGTGAGGACACTATCTTATTAACTGGCGACTAGCTATTCCTCTGAAATGGATGTACTCTAGATCTCTTGTAGGGAACTATCCTCACTTTGGAGTATTTCTTATACTCTACTTGTTAACAGGCGACTAGCCATTCCTCTGAAATGGATGTACTCTAGATCTCTTGTAGGAAACTATCCTCACTTTGGAGTATTTCTTATACTTTACTTAGTGAGGACACTATCTTGTTAATAGGCCACTAGCTATTCCTCTAAAATGGATGTACTCTAGATCTCTTGTAGGAAACTATCCTCACTTTAGAGTATTTCTTATACTTTACTTAGTGAGGACACTATCTTGTTAATAGGCGACTAGCTATTCCTCTGAAATGGATGTACTCTAGATCTCTTGTAGGGAACTATCCTCACTTTGGGGTATTTCTTATACTCTACTTGTTAACAGGCGACTAGCCATTCCTCTGAAATGGATGTACTCTAGATCTCTTGTAGGAAACTAATCTTCACTTTGGAGTATTTCTTATACTCTACTTGTTAACAGGCGACTAGCCATTCCTCTAAAATGGATGACCTGACCACTTGTGAGTGTGCTGCTTACCCTTACTTTCGGGAAACCATCCTCTCACTAATGTATTCCTTATGGGAATGCCAATCCCTAAACTTCAAAACCACTAAATCCTCCAAAAAACGGGCGATGTTTTTGTACTTTATTCAGTCAAGAATAATGTAATGAAATAACTAAGGCAAATATCAAGAAATAACTTGTGAAGTAGCTACTTATTAAAATATGGCTTAGATTCACATATTAATTGTGTTCAGCTTGATTTTGGGAATTCTTAATTTGAGCAAAAAAGACCAAATGTTCAAAGAAAAAAAATTAAAGTACGGGAATACCATTCTTTCTTAGAGAGAAAGAGTTAGGAAAGAGAAAAAATAAGTTGGATGAACGATTAAATCTGTATTAAGAACACTTAAAACAAACATACCTTTTTCCATATCAGCCCTTGCAATATTGTGTTGTTACATTACTAACAAAATGGCTATGCATTAATAATAGAGGTGTGCGTGTAGTCATTTTCCACTTCAAGTCGCACTCAAATTGAGTTTGAATGAAAATATAGATTTTTATTTGAGTTCTAGTACTGTAAAGTAGTATTTGTGCTAGAAATAATTCAAGTTAAATTTCTGTAATAGAGACATTTATAAATAAAAAGTAATATATAAAAATTTTAGAATGACCTATTTTGTGAAAAAAATTATAGTCACACAAACTCAGATTTTACATATATTTAAGATAATTGTATTTTGTTTAACTAGGCAAAGGAAAATTATGAGAAATTCTATTTACTATGAGATAGTATCTTAAAATTGAATAAATCTAATTAATCTGGGAGATTAAATTGAAAATTACACGTCCTCAAATTTTTCGAGTTTTGTAAAAAATCTTTGAGTCGAGTTTGAGTAGCTACGAAAACTCGATTCAAACTGGAATTTTCGAGTACTCGTACACATCTCACTAATACAATGACTGTTTCATTCATCCTTATAACTTCCTTTCATCTAAATAATTATCTAAAATAAACCATTTACTATCACATGACACAATAAAATTTGCCGTTGAAAAATGAGGACATCCTCGTCAAAGGAAAGAGGTGTGTTTCTAGCGTAATTCGTGAGAAGCCTCAATAAATCAGTCAGGTGAAACTTTTTTTCAATATACGTAGACGACAAGACACTTTTCAACCTAACTTATTATTATTAGCACCGCATCTTACTACCCGTCCGGGCTATACGCATTCAACCTGACTAAACCTAAGAGAACTATAATCTTAAATAGTATTTAATCAGTGCTCTATTTTTTTCCGTTGGTTAATAACCCAGACGTTTTTGCCTTTGAAAGAAAACAGCCCGTTAATATATTTTACTTTTCATAAAAAGGACATGTTTGTTAGAAGAGGATGTATTGTAAGGTAGCTTTGAATGTAACTAGCAAAAATAATATTACTCTAATAAAATAACCTGGAATTTTAAATGAATTATGAATTATGTCTAAAAATATATTTAATTAAAACCACTCTCTTCAAACGGTTATTCTAAGCAAAGATATTTATTTTACATTTATTTTAAAAACAAATAAATTGTTCTTATTTTTAGCACCACGTTTTACTAACTGTTCAGATTGTACGCATATATACTAATTAAGCTTATGAGTTGGGGATGAGGAAGGTTGAATTTAGATGAAGTATACCCACATTTTCGAAGAGTGGAAAACCATTTAGGAAAAACCACCCTCAGTACACCCAACCGGGAATCTAAACCTGATCTCTCTTTCATCTGCAGTCTAGTATATTACAATAGTGACGCCTTAGACTATGCGGCCACAGAATCGGTGTAATTACTGTTCACTTTGCTAACTTAATAATACTATTATCATTTGTGCGCATTCGTTTACTTGAACATCGCTTAAAACTATGACCGGACCTATAAATGTATATTTATTCATCTAGAGTGAATATAGTAAACTACCTTCAGCTAAAAGAATGCCCTCATTGCATCCGGTTGTGGTGACCTTCCGGGTCTGAAACAGGGTCAATAGTCCAAGAATAAGTCAAAAACAGCATTCTCCTAGTAATAATTTGTCTTATCGACAAATATGTACCTGTATAGTACATCTTAGATGGATGGCACTATAGTCATGGTTTATTTACGTTAATCATCAAGAATAACTTACTAGAACAATAACAAGTTTCACGGGGAAAGTTTCTAAAAAAAAAGTTCTACTAATGTATTTTGTATTTAAACAAACCTTATTTCGATAGGCTCCAACTCCAAAACGTTCCCCGAGGTCCTACTTCAACTCCAACCTAGCACATGATTCAACCAGCTGGATAAAGTAAACTAAGCAGACCTGGTAATAAACGGAGCGAACAAAAAGCAAGCCAGGCTCCAGACGGTTGAGCTGATCACGTCAGAGAGGCAGGAGGACGAGGGCAACAAAGGAGACCATCTTGCGTATTTCCCACACTCAAGATTGTTGGCGGGAGAATCGGCCTCAAGAGCAAAACAACTTGATTTGTTGAACTCAAAACTGATAATTTATGAGATTTAAGAGCAATAGTAGACAACGTTTTGGGAGATGAATAAATATACCTAAATGGAAAGGAGTTTGGGATATGGTAAAACAGACAAACGGTAAAATAAAGTGATGTTCGGTGACTTAGGTAGGTATTCTAAAAGAAATTAGGTCAAGTTGTTAATATTATTGTGAATATACCATTTAGATGTAATTTAAGAATTTATTCTGATTCAATTATGTATTTTTCTTTGTGGTACTGGTAACAAAGAAATTACCAGCTTTAGAAGTTGAATGGTGTAAGGTAGTAGTGTCAAACTCGTTTGGTCATAAGGGCCACACTGAATATTGAAGATACTAAAGGGGCCTCATTTCAAAATATGCAACATTGGCAGCAGCTTAAATTTTTTTTAAAAGCTTCAACTGAATATATTTTATAATCAAAAAGAAAAAATTTTCATTGAATAATTTAGGTGACCTGGCGGTCTAAGGGTAAGGTGTCAGACTTCTGTGCTGGCGGCCAGGGTTCAATCCTTGGTTCCGGCATAGATTTATCTGATTACTAAACCCTTCCTTCACCTCTGACAAGACATCTTGTGAATGTGGGGAATGCCAGGCCTCCAACCATGGTTCGGATTCCACGTTAAACTGTAGGTCCTCAATTGCATCTCACAATCAGCCTACCATAACACATTAGCGTAAGTGCGTATAACCCGAACGGTTAGTAAGACGCGGTGCTAATAATAATAATATTATTTATTTCAATCCAGAAATTCTTGTAGTTATCGATCGGGCATTCTTTAAATAAATTGTACATCTGTAAAATATTATAGAATTTATTTAATCAGATGTATCAAGGGATAACATTCCTTAATGTTGTATTTCTATGTTATTAATAAAAAATAATATGGCTGCATTGCGTGTCAGTTTATCGTTAGTTCTGTGGACCACGCAGAGTAATGTAACGGGCCGCATGTGGCCCGCAGGCCACCAGTTCAACATATCAATGTGATCGCTCTCGCATTAGACTGTATTGCATTGCCAATGATGGTAAAATCGGGGTTTGAATCCGGGTCGGGTGTACTGAGGGTGGTTTTCCCTAAATGGTATTACACTTCATGCAAATGTGGGTTTACTCCCTCTAAATTCCACCTTTCTCCTTCCCCGCTATATACCTGTAACCCAAATGGGTATTGAAAAGCTGTGACTAGGAAAAAACAAGATAGTTACATGCATAAATAAAAGTCTGGTTCATGCACAAAAAAGTAAGCGTTAGGTAACGTGTGCGTTAAGAAATATGTAATCAATGCTATTTCGTGACCTCGTTTCATCATCGTATATTGGCGAGTTGTCTTCGATGTGGCAGTTCCTTAAACCTCCGTTGGTCGTAAACTATATTTTATTACCCTAAGTTTTTCCCCAGATATTTTCCGTGAGTGTTTATATTAGTTATTGCAATGCCATAAATAAGGGCTACGATCAAATACATAAATATTTATCTTATATACAGTATTTATTCTAAATCGTTTTGTTTAATTAAGGAGAGATAATATTTTATTAGTATAAGTATATAAGTAAAAATATGTTTAGCGGCCTATTGTATTGCAATAAAGTTACTTGCTGTTAGGCAATAAAATCATTTATATATTAAATGATAAGGTGTGATCCTACTTGATAAATCTCGATATGTTTAAAGTATTGAGCTTTTCAAACGATAATTTTGTTTAGGAAATGCATGTATCAAATTATATAATATGGACACACCTTTCTTTCTCCCTCTTCCTTGTCGTTAGCCAGCAAGCGAGCTATACCGACCAAGCGGCCACCGCACGTTGTCGAATATAGTGCCATCTTTTGTGGATAGAAGGTGGCATGAGGCCAGCACAATGACCTCAACATCCATTAATCTCAGTTTTCTAGAACGAATCCACGACTTTTTTTTATTGAAGTAGCTCCTCATTTTTCCTCACAAGGTATTTTGACCTTGTTCCACACCTACTGCCTCACAGATAAATTTTGGAAACTCCGTGGATCAAACCCAGGACGTCTGGATCTGTAGCCAGGAACTCTGACCACTGGACTACAAAGGCTCACTACTGGAGCGGAGAATTATGGAGGGATCGGAGTTAATCAAACAACCTCCAAATTACACAAAATAAAGTATTAAGAACCATAAAGGGACTAGACACAAGGGCAGAAATAACGGCTCTCCACGAAATCACCAAATCCAAGATATTAAAGGAAATATATAAAGAACTAAACCAAAATATCTTTGAAAAGGCAGACCACCATGGAAATGAGATGGTACAAACTACGGGGCGATATGACCTGCAAGAAAGGATATATTTATAAACGATACAAACTAGCATAAGATAGCAAAGTAAAGATACTTGCTTACACTTACATAACCAGAAACTTAATCACAAAAATCCTGCCGAAAAATGTATCACCTTAAAAGATAAAAAAATCTCACAATCAGGGTAAAATTGAAATTAAGAGCGTCACCAAACGGAGCCACTTTTAGTGGTTGACGCGTGCTATAGCCACTGACGACTTGTACGTATACATAGGATCAAAATGGTGCTTTCAAAAGGGGCTACAGCAATGGCAAGGGTAGGTGACTACAGTAACCCCATGGCTTCTTTGGTGCTGACTGACAGCTCACAGCTAACAGCTGACGGCTTTGAAAAGTTACCAGACCAAATTATGTATAAATTATGTATCCCTACACCGAACCAAATGATCTGCAAAAACATGTGTTTAGCAGCTGTCACTTCTGACAGTCAAAATTTAGGCATATTTCTAAATTTTGACTCTCAGAAGTCAGCTGTGAGCTATCAATCAGCACCAAAGAAGCCATGGGGCTACTGTAGCTGGGCAGAAGCTCACCCACGCTACCGGTGACTCCTTGACGCTATCGAGCCACTACTGGCAGACCATTGTTTTGCATTGGTGCGTTTATAAGGAGCCAAATTCATCGGCCATTGACAACCGGCATTTTATTTTAAATCAGACTGTCAAGTAATGTGTAGCTGTTATCACCATCACAAGGGCCAATAGTGTAGTAGTGTCGTTCTTCACTTAACATTTTTGAAAAGTTCATCAAACAAGTTCACAATAGACATTTTAAAGTACAGAAAAAACATTTAATCATCTTGTCTAAAATCTTCGTATAACATTTTGGTAAATTCCTTTTGATGATCTTCCAATCAACAAATGATGAACACGCATTGTTCGGTTTCTCCTGCGCTTCTTCTTTCTCAAAAGAAGAAGAAGAAGCAACAGTTCATTATCCTCGCACGTCGCCATATAGTTTCGAATGGCCCGAAAATCTTGCTGTGGCTAACATATACCACTACACTAGCTGCCATGATCAATTTCAGTGGCAATAGTTAAATATTTAAATAGAGCTTGACTGTATAATACAGTAAACGTAATACTTAGTAATGTAATGCGTTTTAATGAATTAATAATTTGAAACTTACAATGTACACAAAGTCAGTACGTTCTAGTGATTTTTAATATATAAAACCTACACGCTTCGTATCATTCGAATCTTTTCGTATCCAAGCTAGTCTCAGTCCCGATGGCCTCGGTTAACCGCGAGTATACTGTATTACAATCTTTTTTAAATACATTTTATAATTAAGCACTCCACATCTTATCGTAACATCTGCCATAATTAGGTTTTATAGTTGAATTATTTTATAGTAGATACATAAAAATGCCAGGTTAGTGTCAAACTACTTTAAAGGCAGACTGGTATTAGTTACTACACTATATAGATTTAGGACTAGCTTAGCCTCCTTTATTAAAGATATTTAAAGTGCACTTTGTGAACCGAATATATCAGCACACCACTTGAAAACCAGCTCAATTCTATAGCGGAAAAAACACTGTGTCCACCAGCCCTTAATATATCACTTTGAACAGGGGAGCTGCAATGTGTGATCCTTAGTTCAGCAGGCAGACGGAATTAAGGTGTCAGAACCCTCCGAAATAAAAACACCAGACGTCCTTGAACAGACTGTTAGTAATGGGACGTTCATAGGAATAATCATTATTTTTTATGCCATTTAGAAATTGCTGGTAATTACTAACGTAGAGGGGTAAATAATGGTTCGAGATAATTACCAAAAAACAATGTTGTAAAATGAATTTAAATTTATTATACTAAACAGAAATTAAAACGCTATAAAATTATATAAAAAAAATTAATTGACATTATATAAAAGTATTATTAGTGAATACATGAATTATTATAGTTATAAAAACTACTTTTAATCTGATAACAAAGTTCCTTGAATCTACTTCTAGATATTTTGAATTATTACGTCTCCATTTTGGGTGGCTGGCTCCCTCTGCCATTCTTGCTCATCCCTCTCTGTCTTATATAAGAATTGTTCTAACCCCACTTTCCCCCATTTCAGCAAAAATAAACCAAACTCAAACCCCCCTCCACACAGGTATCTACGTATTGCTTGAACTCCCCCTGACCTAACTAAAATTCCAATTGAAAACTATATATTGTTATTATTATTATTATTATTTAGCACCGCGTCCTACTACCAGTTCGGGTTATACGCTTTAAGTACTAATTACGCTAATGGATTAAGATTTGGGAAGGATGGATTAGAGGGAGTGAACCCGCAATTGCGTGGAGGGAAAGTGGAAAACCATTTAGGAAAAAAAAAACCACAGTTCACCCGACCGAGATTCGAGCCTCGATCTCCCCGTCCTCAACAGCCAAGCTCAACACGACTAACGCGTTAGCCAACTACGCCACCGAGGCGGGTGAAACCTATATATAAAAATCTCATGTTCCTGGAAATTTGAGGTGATAATAAACCGAATCCACAAATTAATTATAGTAAAAGCTAGAGCACGCAGATTATGGGAGGAACATATCCTAATATTGTGCTATGGCGTATCTTATTTAAATCTTAGTTTTAACAGTTTCATGTTTCTAATCCGATAAATGAGGCACCATATTCCTAACCATCAGTTTTCAATTGACATACGAATCGCCTGTTCCCTCCACCCAGATATAATCACCAAAGAAAGAGGACTGTTATCCCTCCAATGGGAAAAACGCAGGGTGTGGAAACCATTGGTGCAGAACTACAAAAATATCGGTCGAATTAAATACGGCTCGCCTGTTGTTATTTTTACGCTAGGGTTTTGTTTATAGAAAGCAGAGTGTGAGCCACGCGAACCCAAAGGGCGAACAGGGGGTAGTGGTAGGCGGGTTGCTGCCCCCCCCGCCCCCCGGCGATAAAAGGAGATGGTGAACCACAAACATAGGCTAGTGCTTAACCCATTCCCCAATTATATATTTTATTGTTTTTGGTATTAAACGTGCACATTTCAACGATAATTAATGATTTATTAATAACTAACTTAAGTACCCGGCGATTCCCGGGAGAAATGTTTTAGTCCAATACTTGTACGTGGAAGGTAACTTTAAGGTTAGTGTCTTTAATCCCCGCGTTTTCCGGGCTTTGAACAGGTTTTTAAATAATTTAAATAAATCTAATCCTAATTTTTAAATTCCTGCTTCGAGGTGTATGTACTGTACAGTACATGTTCGTGAGTAAGCGCTAATAACTTTTAATTTTCTTTTAGCACGACGTATTACTACCCGTTCGGGCCATAGGCCTACGCCTTTGTAGTAATTACGCTAATGGTCTTAGGGATTATGAAGGTTATATTTATAGGAAGTGTACCCACATTAGTACAGAGGGAGAGTGGAAAACCATTTTGGAATAACCATCCTCAGGAAACCCGACCGAGATTTTAACCTCAACCTCCCGGTCATTGTTGGTATAGTCTGCTGCGAGAGTAGCGTCCTATACCATGCGGCCACCGAAGTGGAATAATTTTTAAAATTAAGACCTTTGTGTGTGGTAGATATCGCGTAATACTCTTAACAAACTTTGCATTTTATTCATATCAATATGTATATAAAACCATCATTAACATATGTATATATACCCATCTGTGTGGTGTAGTTAACTAATGCGCTAGTTTTGTGTTGAGCTAAACTGCCGAGGATGGGGAGATCGGGGTTCTAACCTAGGTCGGGTGAACTGAGGGTTTTTCTAAATGGTTTTCCACTCTCCCTTCAAACAAATGTGGGTTCACTTCTTCTATATTAACCTTCCCAATTCCTATCCCGTTAGCGTAATTAGTACTTAAGCGTATAACCCGACCAGGTAGTAAGACGTGGTGCTATAATTTTTATATATATATATCCACCTTTTCTGCAAATACAAAAGTAAAACATTATGAAGCATTGTTAAGAATATAACTAAGAAGAATGACACTACATATGGAATCTGGTAGGAAAAGGTGTTTGAAATACCCCCCAAAAATGCAATGGCCATTGATTTTGCCATTGATAGTATTTTACTCCCTATTATTGGTAATACTTTAAATATATTCCTACTATCTGTCAAAAGTTACCACTTCTGATCACATGACTTGTATGAAGATATATGAAAGTATTTTTAGTAACTTTTGTAACAGTAAAATACTGTTCACCCTACCAGAGCACTACTTTAGCATATGTGTTTAGGAAAGAAGGGGGCGGGGGTGGGGGTAAAGTGGGCGTGGAATATGGTCAAGGAATCAGTGTGTGACGTCACATGGTGGGTGGTAAAAATATTGTTTTGGTGCTTGTAATAAAAGATTAATTAGTAGATATGTTAGAAAAAAAAGGTCATCCATATTTTATTTTTAACATAGTAATCTCAAAAATTAGGTTAGGCTAAGTTCTACACTAAATGAATCTACTTTTTTTTATTGAAATATTAAAATCTCAATTTTTAAACACTTGATTTATCAGAACTGTTCTTAAGAACTAGTTTAACCTTGTACAACAGCAGTAGCACTAATACACTCAACCCCAACGATTAGAATTTGAATATGTTTATAATAAAACGAACTGTTACAAAAATAAACTCTTTTAGGTTCTACTGGGATTCATTTAGCTTCCTTTAACCTTGTAGTCTGAATCCCTTGATCTCAATTAGATAAAAAAATGAGTGAATAGCTAAGTAATTTAATTTCAATTTTCATTGTCTATAAATTAGTAGCACTGACTCATTCAAAATGCGTTGTCGAAACGTTAATTTACTTAAAAACCCTGGGCAAGTTTCATATTACTATTATTTATCTATAAATATATGTTCTTTAATACGCTTTGTTTCCGACCCTCGTGTACTACCTACCCACCTCTGATGAAATAGCTTGCCCACCGGTCAGTAATAGGACATTGGAGACCCATCACAGCCATCACACTCTAGCCAAGAAAAATATGAAAAAGAAAGTGTTTTTTTTTTTCAATTTTCTCAAATAAATGTTTGAATAATAAAATTGAATGGTATTAGGTTATTTGTTCAACTCTCTGAGGAGGAATAGCATTATATCTTCTATGTATACTCAGGAAATGATAAATTCCTAAAAACCAAAACTATTTTTCTTAGAAAAAAATACATATATTTCACTTAAAGTATAAAAAATACAATTTTCAAATGAAATGTCTAGAGAAGAGTGAGATGTCAGTTTTAGAAGAGCGTAATAGATAAGGCTATTGTTAGAATGTAGACTAAAAGACAATATTTTTTGTGGGTAATGAAGCATGACGCAGCAAAATAGTCACGCACGTCAATGGGAACGTAGAATTTTAATATCAAGCTCTTTTTTTTTTGTCTTTCACGAGGAGGTCTTGGTTTGAATCTTGGCTGGGTGTACTGAAGGAAGTATTTTCCTTAAGGTTCGACTATCCCTACACGACAATTAGGGAGTAGATTCGTTGGCCGCATGTTCTAAGACGCTACCCTTGCAATAGATCAGACTGATGAAGACAGGGAAATTGGAGCTCAATCCTGGTCGTGTGTAGTGAGGGCTGTTTTACTTAAAATTGTTTTTACCTCTCCCTCCACGCAAATTCTGTTACACTTCCTCTAAATTCAATCCTATTAATCATTAACACATTAGTGTAACTAGTATATGAGCTTATAACACAAATGGGTAGTAAGACACGGTGCTAAAAAAATGTGTAGGGTATATTTCCTCTAAATTCTACCTTCCCCAACCCTATCACATTAGCGTAATGAAATTTATACGTATAGCTGTACGGGTTGAAAAAAAATACCCTATGCCATCTTTATAGTACTTGGATGTAATTATGTGGAGATTATAAAATATCAACACCACGTCAATATTATTAAAACATTACAAGCCGATTTTATATATTTCCAAGACATGTTGAAAAAATGTAAGTTATCCTGAAACACAGCAATCATAGTCAATGACTGAAGGCATCTTATCTGCTAGCTCTTGCAAACTATAAACAATCACAGGAAAACATTTTCTCATGATTGGTTAGCAATAAACTTTGAATATAACTTTCCGAAATTCTGAATTTACAAAATCAAAACTTCATGATTTAGAGGTGAAACACTGTGTCTGACCATATTGCATGCCATACTTTTAATTCTTAAAGACATAAATTCAAGTAAAAACTAAAGTGGTTTTAATGGTTCAGCCACCTTCAGCCTACAAAATACACAATTCCAAGCTACAAGGAAAGTCATCACATCATAAATCACGTGACTAGAGCATAACGCTTCGATATTTGAAGAAGGTATTAATTGTTACTTCATTGATTTTGAACGCAACAAATTGGACATATAAAGCCTTAAAATGATGTGTTGAAATACTTTCTTCCAGACCCTTGTGTGAATAAGTTCGTTCAAAAGTCGTCAAATAAATTTTTCGTTAAAAAAAATAGTGGCACACATATACAAAACACACGCACGTGATACTTTTACTTAATACAGTGAGTATTTTTTCCAGCGAAAATAAAAAGCATCAAAATAAATGTGAGTAAATGTGAGTGATAAGTATGAGTGTATAAGAGTTTTATTGTTTAATAATTACTTGTTTTTAATAAAGATCTATTTTAAATACACATTAATATATTTTATACAAATGTAAATCTTATATTTTAATTTCATGGCACCTATTTCATAAATATTTTAATTTTTATAAGACATGTGATATTAACGTATGTAAAATTTAGACCGTCTAACATGGTTTTTACCGGCTTTGTGGGCCTATTGGTCTTATGTGTCACACTCGCAATAAACTGGAGTATCGATGATAGGGAAATCAAGGTTAGAATCCTGTTTGGGTTTACTAAGAGTAATATTTTTCTAAACGATTTTTCACTCTCCCTTTATGCAAATACGGATAAATTTCTTCTATGTGCAACACTCCTTATTACTAACACATTAGCGTTATAAGTACTTAAGCGTACATCCCGAATGGGTAGTAAGACGCAGTGCTGAAAAAATAACATTTGGACCCATTAATCTAGGCTTCAGGGATTAAATAAATATATAATAAATTGTATGAATTTAAGTAGGCTCACACTAAAACAAGCTATATTATTTTTTTAAATGTTTTATGTTTTTCTCGCATCTTTTAATTATTTTTCTATACTTAAAATATTTTAACATGATATTAATTGGAGATTGAATCCCGGTTGAGTGTACTGAGGGTGGTTTTATAAAATGGTTTTCTACTCTTTTATCCATACGAATGCGGGTACACTTCCTCTAAATTTAACCTTCATCATCCATATCTCATAAGCATAATTATTACTTATGCGTATAGCCTGAACAGGTATTAAGACGCGGTGCTAAAAACAAACAAAAATAACATGACTTTAATATTTTTATTATTATTTTATAATGTGGATAGTCCAAACAGATAGTAATATACGTGGAAAAAAACCTGTATGTATATAATTAATATGCTATACACCCATTTCAAAGCTGGTACTAATTTATTCGCAATGAAACGTGTATATATAAGTATAGGCCTATACATATATACGTTTCATTCCTAATAAAGTAGTACCAGCTTTGAAATGGGTTTATAGTCTATTATTATATTTGGCACCGCGTCTTACTACCCGTTCGGGTTATACGCTTTAAGTACTTATTACTCTATTGGACTAGGACTTGGGAGGGTTCAATTAGAGGAAGTTAACCCGCATTTGCGTGGAGGGAGAGTGTAAAACCATTTAGGAAAAACCACCCCCAGTTCACCCGACCGAGATTCAAACTTCGATCTACCTGTCCTCAGCAGTCGAGCTTCAACACGACAAGCGCGTTAGCCAACTACGCCACCGAGGCGGGTTATAGTCTATTAATGTTAATTTTTGAGTGCCATTATGTTCGTGATATTTTTTATTCTTTTTATTTGATAACCTTGTTGCAAACTTGTAAGACATGAGTAAGGTGGAAAATACTGTGTGTATGTGAATCAAAGGTCCTGATGATGCCTATGTGAATAACAACTTTGATTGAAATCCATCAGTTAGGCTAATTCAAAATTTACAAAGTTCAAATACGCGTACAAACATAGTCCTTACACAATAATTTTTCATTTGTAATTTTAAAAATTCAAAAAATAAAGTTATATATTCAGCCATAATGATATTTAATCAATAATTTTTAAAGTGAGGGAAGAGTTTCATACGAGTATTTCAGGCCAGCTGAACAACTAGGGTAACACAAATTAGCTTACGACTTACAATCAAACAACTTAAAGCAACAACATTTAATAATAAACAACCAAGAACCGGTAGTTTAAGTTTTGAATTCTCACACTTTACTATTATGTTTTAAATAAAATTCTGTATTTAAACTAAAGTCTTGATCTTACCATCATTTAAATAAATGATACAATGCTATAATAAGTCCGGAACTCAATTTTCAAAAATTGACTATCAGCAGAGCCCGGATTTTGATGACATGTCATCCTTAGTTTTATAGTATATCAGAGACAATTATTATGTCCATATAAATTCTGTTCATTATTTAACGATCGCGAAAACAATTTTTTGGGCATTTTTTGTCGTTTTAGGTTTTTAGGTCATATTTTCCTGGTTTGCGTCATGTTTGAGAAATATTTAAGCATTGTTGAGCATACTAATGTTTAGGCATTTATCTTGAATAAGTATATTTTTAATACTCTGTGGTATAGTGGCCAAAGCTCTTGAATACAGCTCTAGAGGTCCCGGGTTTGATCTCCGGTGCTTTTAAAATTTACTTGTGAAGCAGTGCGTCTGAAACGGGGCCAAGCTCAGCCTAGTGAGTAAAAATGAGGAGCTACTCGAATAAAGAAGCAGAAGCTACGGTTTAGAAAACTGAGATTAACGTCCGAAGGGCACGATGTGCTGACCACATGACACCATCTACCCGCAAATGTTGGCACTATCATCGCTTGAGGTGGCGGCCGCTCAGTCGGCATTGCTCACTTGCAGGCTCACACCATGAAGTTTTTTTTAATACTTTTGATATTTTATAAATGAAACAATACTAAAACATTTTTCAACGCACAATTATCAGCATGATAAGATAATGTATGTACGATCTTTGTATCCTCTTTGCTTGTATGTTTTGAAAATACACATTCCGGGTGAGACACTGTAACTAAGCTGGAAGGGGTGCGTTGGGAAGGGACAGCTATTACTTTTAAATCAGATATTTGTAGATAAATTAGTGGTGGTGAAACCGGGGACCATTTATCTCCTGGAAAATATCTTCCCCCCTACTCCTTAAATGTATTTCAAATTATCTGATATTATCGAATATAAAGATGAAATCAAACTCCAAATGACTTCGAGATGCATTTAATTTTCAAAAATTTGTTGGAGATTACCTTAAATAACTTCTAGAAAAAATCAGGCGAGGAGCACTCTAAACATCTTCTGGAGGCAAATATGTTTTTAAATCCAAAATACGGTCATTCCAAATATATTTGAGATAAATCCAATTTTCAAAATATTTATGGGCATTCCGAACAGATTCTAGAAGCATACATATAAGTACAGTTGACAACTCCAAATAGCTTCTAAAAATATCTAGGTGAGGACCATTCTAAATAGCTTCTAATTACTTTTTTCTAATTGCTGGAGAAGAACACTTCAAATAGCTTCTAGAGGCATCAAATTGCATCAAATTGTCGGAAAAAATTAAGGTGAGAATCACTCTAAATATCTTCGAGGGGCATCCAAATTTCAAAAATTTCCAAGGGAGGACCACTCTACTGTAAATAGCTTCTAGAGGAATATAACTTTTTTTTAAATCAAAGTGATGACAACTCAAAATGACTTCTAGAATATTTCAAACTTCAAAATTTTTTTAGATAAGACTACTCCAAATAGTTTTTAAAAATAATCTAACTTTCCAAAATTTGGTAGGACTAATCCAAATAGCTTTTAGGGGTATCCATTTTTCAAACATCTATCGGGTAGGAGGTTTGTGGGGTGGTGGGATTGAAGGCAAGTCTCTAAACATAAACTTTTTTGTTCACGACCCCCCCTCCCCCCCGACACACACACAAATAAAGTTCCATCGCCACTGAGACCAATATTATATTTATCAGGATGAGCGAATCTCGTTGTTAAAAGCATCGCATATATATATATAAGGTATATATATATATATATATATACCCTAGTTTCCATTTGTAAAATGCATGCTTGATTTAGTCGTGTGCATTCATTACGAGTTTTTATGTATATTTTGAGGTCAATTTAAATTCATATTTGAAAATTTTTACGTCATTTCATCTTTAGGATCTGTTTATCAGTAAGCTACTCGAAATTAATGTATCTCATAAAAACAATAATACAGTGTAATTTATCATGAAAAATTCCATGTAGACACTAATTTTGAAAAAAACAAAATCAATAGAGCCACTTTAGAAATATTCCAAATTTTCAAAGATTAATCCCCTAATTGCTGAACTAGAAAAGTCACAATTTCAGTTCTAGTTAAGACTATACAACCTCTAAATATATCAAGTTAAAACCAAGTCAATTAAACTGTTTCGTCTGTAGTTACAGGCAGACAAAGGAAAAAACTGACAAAATTTTAAAATTATTTTTTTATTCGAAGGTACTACAGATCCATCATAAATTCGAGGTTGAAAATGTTCCCAATTACAATAGCTACTTTCTCTGTGTGTGAAAGAGAAAAAAATCAGTTTTCATAACAGTCTACCAATGGTATTCAGCCTGGGGTACACGTAGCCCCGAGGGTACGTAAAAGACATCTTAGGGGGTACCTACGTAAGATTTATATAATTTTATAATAATTTCATTGAAAACATTGAATAGTCAGGGCCAGATTTAGGGTTATCCTTAGGAGCCCTGGAACATGCTATCTGGGAGTGCCAGTTTTCTCTCTCTCAAATCCTCTCGCTCCTAGATGTAGACTATAGAATATGTATAACTTGCATTATACACCAACAACTTTGAGAAGAACGAGGCTGAAGAGAAATTATATCTGAGGGTCCATGAAAAATAAAAAATAAGGTTGAATACTACTGATCTATGACAGTGGACAAAAAACATGGAATGTTGTTGCTCAGGTTGCAACTACAATTATTTATCTTACCGTGAAAAGGCAACAGCAAAGTATCACGTAAAAGCAATAAACGTGAAACAACACGAAACTCGAATTCACTTTGGCCCAGCCGACCAAGAATCATCCATAATGTATAAGAAATAGAGGAGAAACTGTAATACTGTTCACAGGCTGGACCAAGCCATGGGAGAGGAGGGATGAGGGGGCAGGTTATGTAAGGTTGGCTCGCCTTGCATTGCCTTCGGTACGACCAACAAAGTAATTTCTGTGTGTAGCTAACTGGAAGAAAATTGTAAAATGTGAGACTCCACAGAACTTCTCTTTTACCTTTCCTTTGTAGAAAACTTCAGGACTCTGCACAAACATTTTAAAATCACTTTATTTTTGTTTTATCAGGGTAAAGAGGAAAAGAAATGATGCTAGGAGAGATAAAAAGACGTCAGACAACACAACCTACTTGGATTGATGCGCGTATAGCTATGGAAACAAAGAGGTTGATAGACCTAATCTGCTAAATTTTAAGTTTTCTTGTTGTTTGAATGAGCTATACATAGTTTCAAATTGAATGTAGACCAAAATTGTTTCCTTTTTTAAAAAAATAAATGATAAATCGTTAAATTTGCCAAGCATCGATATTTTATATTAAGTTAGTACAGATTCAAAATAAATTCACAAATTAACACAGTTTGTATTTTGTGAGAAATCTGAGGAACTAAATGACAAATTAAGATAAAATAGATTTTGTCTTCTCTGCTGGTAGATTATGATATTAACTATGTTGTTTTATTATAACCATTATTTGAGGTATTAGACGTTCACTATCAAAACCGACTGATTACAATCAAGATGCGACTTACAAACTAACTTAATTCTAGAATTTATAAAATACCCAACCCCCTTGATTTTTAATTTATCACAGTGAAAAGAGCGCCAATCTAACCAATGCAAAATAGTTTGGTCATTCCGGGAATCGTTCCTGGGTGGACTTACTACCAACTGATATAAGGCATCGGGCCAGCAATATGGTTAGGATTTTGTTATTATAATGATCGATTTTAATTATGTAATAATATCTTCCAAATAAATTGAACAAATGTGAACATTATAGTTTACATATATCCGATCAAGTCAAGCCCCAATTATAAGGTTCATATTCAAACTAGCCATTTGACTCGCATTGTACTTGATTTTTTTTAACATTGAGGTCAGAGATCAAACCCCATATGTATGTGTTAGGGGTTATTTACCACATTTGATATTTATTCTGTTTTTCCAATTCTTTTTCAAAACTAATATTAGTGTATTTGCCAACCTTATCATCTTGAATTAGGGAAAGTTGTTGGTGACCCAAATTTCTATGACCCATTTGGTGATTACCCAATTGCAGACGACAGTGCAAATTACTCAATTGCTGATGAACCCATTGCAGATTACCAAATTGTTGATAATCTTATTTCAGATGACCAAATTATGTTGACCTAATTTCAAATGACCAAATTGCTGATAACCTAATTTCAGATTACCAAACTATTATGACCTGATTCCATATGACCAAATTGCTAATAACCTAATTTCAGATGGCCCATTTGCATATGATCCAATTAGTATTAAGATTAGCCAGCTACTGTTACAATAAGTGACGCAATTAATCAGACCCTATCACGATTCGTTGGAGCCTGCCTGATGTGAACGATCTGCCCCTTTCCTTTCCAACTCCATTGATCTCAATCCCAGTTCTTCTCATTTCTGTTACATGGTTATCTGTACCTCCTAACTCTTAATCATAAAGCATTTTATTATATCATCTGCTTAGATTGTTCTTGTGCATGTGCATATGAATGCCCACATAAAGGAGCTTGCTTCAGTTTTGTACTTCCTTCCCACTCGTTCTCTTCCCTCCTCCATCCATACCATACACTTAATCCTCCACTCTTCTTCTTAATCTATCCAGGCCATGCCCTTTCTCCTTGTCTATCAGGACTATGCCCACCCACCCTAGTACGCCATGCTCCATCCAGACTATATCTGTTTTATGAGCAAAATATTAATGATAAAAGTTATAAAGTAAAAAAGGATTATAGTGAAATAAAGGGGATTCTTTTAGGGTAATATATTGAGTCTAATAAAACATATAATAACTAGCCCATATTCAAAATTTTGCCGTCATCATGGCGAAATCCCAGCCATCGTCATACTGGAACTTGAGGATTGGATCCTTCACTGGTCAGAATTCGACTGCTGTTAACACGTAGTTAGGATCAGGACTCGGATCAGGTGATTCAAGCGATTTTTTCTCCTCGCCGACGGCTGGTTTGTGTTGGATCTCAGACTGACCACCCTCCTTTAAACAATAAACCACGCACTTTTCGTCACAGCCCTCCATAGTCTTCTAGGATCCCACGTACCAGAGTTATGAAAACCTAGCCTGTGGATCGTTGATCGTTTTTTTTTTTCATATTCTGCTATGCTGTATCTTAAATATCCCCGTCTGAGCGCCACATTGCTCAGCTCCACCAAACTGTACCCTAGCCTGCGGAACTTCTCGCTCGCTTTTATACAAATGCGTGTCCCTCCCCTCCAGGAAGGGAAAGTCATTCTTGCTAGATGGTGACATCTGTATCCATCCGGGGATTATGTATAGCATCAAGCGCTAACCATTTATAAACCCTATCTCCATCACGTCTAATAATATTCATTACAAGGTATACATCAAAATACTAAGTTTTTCTGAGCTCCTTTGCGTAAAATCTTCCCATGATAGGTCAGATATAGTGTTTATAAAGCACTATACCTTCTGGAATGGGCTAAAGAAAGTTGTTACTCTCATTAATATGTCTCAGTCTCACTTATGGCTTTAACAAAATTAAATACATAGGTTTACTCTGAATATATTCGAACAGGAAGGTCCTAGGATTTGACATGACACCTTTATTAATCTTGAACAGTTCTACAGACCAGTTAGCGGTATATCCCTTTACGAAATCATCTTTATGCTTACTGATAAGAACGATATCGCCAACTTTAGACTTGTTAGGTGTAGGATCTATTGTTATGGAACGTCGATAGACGAGTGTACTGTTGGTTTGTACTCGTCTAAAAGATTTTATTGTAACGATGATACAAAAAGAACAACTATCTCAATCAAATGGGAGTACACTCACCATCTGCCTTGCTGAACATAAGCACTGGAGCACACGTGCCGCGACATTCTCTCCCTACAACTCAATCCCACGGACTAAATGGAGATACCGCCCAACGATCCGCTCGTGATAGAAGCCCCACCCATAAACAAAGTGAGACAACAACTTGACCAATGCAGTTTCCGGTTCAGCCGCCTAAATGGTTCTCGGTTGGTTTTTTTTGCAGCTCCTAGAGTCACTATCCCTCCTAAGCGCTGCTTGTCTCCCCTCTTCCACTCCATTTTCTCCCTCCCTCTTTCCTTCTCTCTGTGGGCATGTCTGGTATTTGTATCAACTATATATTGCGATATATATTTTACATGGCTACTCAATCATTCCCGAGGTCAGGAGTCACGAAAGTGACTCTATTCTCGAACACAAAGATAGCCCTTTCGCAGGCAGACCTGGTTTGGCATTACGGTCAAGTCAGTACAGTCCTGAGTCGGGTTACAAAATCCCACACCTGTAGTATTCTGCAGGCTCATTTCATTGGTTCCATTTCATCAGGTTTATAAGTTCATTCGCGAGGTTAAGAGTCATGACAATGACTCGGTACTCAAACAACAAATCAGCCCTTTCGCAGACATCCTGGCTTGGCGTAACTGTCAAGTCGGTAGCTCTGAGTCGGGCAACAGCCGAACGGCAAGGCTACTCATTGTATCACTGACCTGCTAAGGTGAGAGCACCGGATTAAGCTTCGACTTATTTGCATTATTCTAAATTCAGTTTCGGCTTAGAATGGGGAAATCTTTTCTAAATTATTGGTTTTAGCGGATTAAATTTGATTGTTTATTTTAGGATGGGTTTCTTTGGGCTGTGGCTGTGGAATATATTTCTTGCCACGATTTATTATGGTTTTATTGTTTGGGGAACCAAATCTATGTTGATGGGCGAACTTTGTTTTCTCGTCACCAGTCGACAAATTTAGAGTCGCGCTCTTGCCACCTTTCGTTATATCGTTTGCAACTTGTGCAGATGGATATTTTTCTGGGAGACCAGCCTTGGCTGCATTCTTTATCTTTATACTTTATTATATTGGGAACTTGACTTGTACGTAACTATGGGTACCCTCGTCGCCTTAAGCGGTACAAAGGGAGATGGCCATTGTAAATTTGTATAGATTTTGGGAGTAGTCACCTCTTTGGGCACCATGCCTAGACGGGGTGCCTAACCTTAACTCTAACTTTGTTTATTGTAAGATACAGGCTAGTTTGGTTGGGGTTGTACGACATCCCTTTTTTGTCATATTGTATTTCTCACGGCTCTTGTGCGCTGTTTGTCAGGTCGTTAGCTCGAGAAGCTGGCAAGCTTTTATAAACTCATTACTTACGTTTGGGACATTACGCCGTTATTGGCGGGCTCGGTATATATGATGGTATTTACGTTAGTGTGCTCTGGGGAAAATATATATATATATATCTTTAATATTTTAATGTTTTGGTGTTATATTAATTTCCTCATCTTTTAGTTATCCTATAGCTTTGTATATTGGCGCCGTCTCGTCATTTATCATGTGACCATAGGTAGTTGGGTGACTGATATGTGTTTGTAGGCACGCCATGTTCGGTATTAAAGTCTTTTCTTTAGAGTCATGTAAATTGTCTTGGGATGATGTGTTTACATAAAATTGCTCACGTTAAACCTTAGTCTATTTTGGCTTTAAAGGTGGAAATATGTCTGTATTAACGTCTTCCGCTTTATACGTAGGGAAAATATATTTAAATCGAAGTCTTCTACTTCGAACTCTTGTTAGTTTTAATATCGCTTCCTGGTTAGTTAAGGTGGCTACATTATCACATCAATACATCGATACGATTCTTTAACAGTTAATCTTGTTCATTTCATGTTCTTAAGAGTTCGATTGAGTCGTTCCACAACACTGGCCTTAACATTGAGGTTAGACAAATAGTGATGTATCCTCTGTCTTGACATGGAAGTTTTGAGATCTTACAAAACTTAGTCCCATTTGAAGTACGGATTGGAAACAGTTTGCGGTCAGTTGTCGAAGAACATGTACCATAGCTGTGGTATTGTTCCTCCCTTTCTTAGCCTTGATGGGTACAACCCAAGAGCTTTTGGAATAGATATTGACATCTACCGGATCAGCCTGTACTAACTCGTTCGACCCACAGACTATGACATTTCTTCTAGCAAAACGTCGTATTGTAGGACGACGAAGTTCACATGCAAACTCCTCCTTGACGATGGACATGTTTGTGGACTAATTAACCAGACATGATAAATACTTTGTAGTATCCCAGCCTCACTTAATTCTTCGATTATCGAAACAATCTCATTATTATACGACAAAAGATTTCCTCTGCTCGATGAGTACAAGAGTCTTAATCAATCGACCAATTATATATGATCATCCCAACTGGTGTAATCGACCCCTATTCCTCTCTGTCTTGTATAGCCCTTCTCTTTCAAGCTTATCCTTAGGAAACATAGGTTTAATGATGCTTAAATACTTCACTCCAATGCGCAACTTTAAACGATCGCAAGGTCCGTTCCTAAACAGATGAGTGTTCGTTTCCTCGGGAATGGAATTGTACACGTTAAGATGTTGACCATGGAGACCATTCAGAATGGATTCAATTCAGGATTTAGTAGATATAATGAAAATTGATACAAATCAAACTTTTTATTTGTGGTTCTTGTTTAAGAAATGTCTGAATGGAGACAATCCAGAATGGACATGATTCAGTCGTCTCATTATTTTTGTGTCACTAGCATAGATACTCATTTCTATAGGTTACTATACTACTTCTTTGTGCTTTCGATGCTGTTTAATTCAACAAAGAGCATTTCTGGAAGAAACACCAGATGACTGGAGACCTCTGGGTCGACCAAAAATCAGATGGTGGGATGAGATGAGGAATGATATGAAGGAGTTGGCAGGTGAAGAGAACACATGGAAGGAGGTAGTGACGGATGGGATATTGTGGAGGTAAGCTGGTGAGGTTGATACATGATCTAGAGGGTCCATGATCCCCATATCATTGAATGAGTGTAGGCTTACAAAATAGTAGGGAAAAAATTGTTTAATAAGACTGAACTGACTCAAATTTCTAGTGATGCGCAGTTCAGTTTGATTTATTATTGAAGTAAGAAGCTCGGTAGTAATATGGATGTGACAGTTGTTTGACGAGTATGAAAATGGTACCTGTCATATTTGTATTTTAGCTCCAAGTACAAAGATATTCTTCTGGCCTTAAGTAAATGCAATGGTCAAATTCATGTTATGGCAACACTGTTTGGGAAGTATTTTCTTGCACATTGCCATCTGTATGCTAGAGCTACTGGCGATGTTGAATATTGGATGTTGTGAATATGGTTGTTGGCAACGGGCAGTAAAAATGCATGGAGGTTGGTTTTTTTTTTAACAATTAAAGGACATTTCACTATGTTGATTTAGTGAATTAAATATATATTTGGCTTGTAAATGTCAAATTTATTTTATTTGTATGCTGACATAACAAAACAGCATGACCTTCCTTATTTGATCCCTTTAATTTTGACTCAGTTCATTGTGTAGGAGCAGTCCTGTCAATATTGGCCATCTATTATGAGGCATTCTGTAGGTAGATAAATACATGGGACATGTTTTATAATATCTATAGAATTTTTAACTAAAGAAACCGAAAGCTTTGGTTTGAGATGTAGGTCTGCAAGATTGGGTTTTTTTTTCATTTAAGTCTAAATCGAGTCAAATATCCCAATATATATATATATATATATATATATACTCAAACTCTAATCAAACTCTGGATCTTTTTGGGATATTTGACTCGATTCAGACTCTCCCCTTTTTTAAGACTTTAACAATCAACCAAATTATATTTTGAATTAAGTAAATCAAAACTGAAATACTCTTTAATTTCAAAAGTAGCCATTACAAATAAAAAAATTTACCTAACACATTATAATTTTGCTTTCCATGCTCTCTGCATGTCAAACTTGTGAATAATATTGTCGTAGTTCAGCGAAGATGCAAGCTCGTTTTCACTACAAAGGAGGGCCAGCGAGTAAGTCTTTATTGTGCTGTTGAAGCTCTTTGTCAAGTTTTCACCTGGTTACTTAGCCGGCTGAACTATCTTTCACTTTCAGACAAAGTCACCCGTAAAGTACAAAATAAACGCAAAGCCATACACACATGTGTGAAAATTGATTGAAGATATTTTGAATTATTATCGTTTACTAAGTCTGGCAACACAAGTTCACAGTTTTTTCCGAACACACTGATATGGATAGAAACAATCAAAATTATATACCAATAGCATGAACCATTATTGAGATATATGTTGTTATAAGAGGGTGAAAATGTGACAGGAATCTAGATAGGTACTTGCAAGAAACTATAAATAACCAACCTGAGGCTAATGTGTGACCACATCTTGCAGGGTGAAGGATATCTGTTGTTTCCAACAATGATCTGTATGGTCAGTTTTGGGTTATGTGATCGTGGCTGTGTTCTGATTGGTTGCAGGGCATAGTTTCAAAATCAACCGTTTTTGAAATCAAGAGCGTCTCTCGTGACATTTGGCCAAGAGCTGCTTTCAAGTACGGATGTGCGTATGCCACTTGTATACATAAGTAATAAATTCTTGTATCGCACTGAATGTGTTTTTCGTGTGTAAGTGTGAGTTTCACCCGCACGCATATATTTGTAATGATAATTAAATAAAACTATTTGCATTGGTTGCAATTATAAATTAGCAAGTTGATCAGCATTTTACTTCAAGTTTTACTTCATCTAAACTTAAATACTTTAAAATTGGACTGAATATTTGGGATTTAGAATTTGCTGTTTCGGGTCATTGATTATGAAATATAAAGTTGCATAAAATACATGGATCCTGAAGTCAGGCTCGGCGCTAGTGACAGGATCAAAACTTGCTGACCCCTCACATTC
The DNA here is from genome assembly GCA_902141375.1 of Timema poppense. Lineage (NCBI taxonomy): Eukaryota > Metazoa > Arthropoda > Insecta > Phasmatodea > Timematidae > Timema > Timema poppense. The sequence continues at coordinate 240,101 of CABFOV010000147.1, forward strand.
TTCAACGGTGAATGGATTCCTTTTTATCGCTTTTTTTTTAGTAACTAAAAATTTTACTTCTATATTCAAGTTGTTTGCAACCAAACGAGTTTCTGCCATAATTTCATTCCAACTGTCTCAATTTTTGTAAGTCCTTTTTAAGGTCGGAGAGGTAATTAATTTCCTCACTCAAAGTTAGCCCCTGGCCTGGATGACAATGGTGACGTCATTGATACAAGAATGTATTTTGTAACAAATGGCACCCATTATCAAACATGTAAACGAGGAGAAGTAATTTCTCAAGGAGCAAGCTTCGCTGTGTACCTTTCGGCTTCACTATATCCTTCTAAAATTGAATCCAGGGCCTTGAAAACCAAAGGAAGATGTTTCACGAAAGGCTGAATGGCTTACATCTGAGCACCCCTTGTTTTTGATGTTGAGACCATTCTAAAATTCCTAAGGTGTTGCCATTGTTCACATAACCAATGTTCGAACTGTCTCCACGAAAAGGCGAACCTCTAGAAGCCAGAAATAATGTCACATCCAACCTTCTTCATAGAATGGCTAGACATTAATTATCTTCACATTGAATTTTGTTCTGGGTATCACTGTTGATTCCTCATCCGTTCAGCGAGTGCTCCAAGGTTTTCCACAACACATATGCTTCCTTATGCTCACTACTGTCCTCATGACTTGGTATTCTTTTATATAACTTCTTCCGTGGAATTTCAGAGGGGTAATAACTTGTGTTAGCCCATAAATAGCTGAAGTGCCTTTTTACTTTTTGGAGTAGTAAACAAGGAAAACAGTACAGTGCCTTTTTCGATGAGATCCAAACTAACCAATCATGAGGAAATTATTCGCGATTATTTGCTGACTATAAAAACAACAAATATTTGCTGAAATTTTTTCCATTCAAATCTTTAGGAAAATTTGCACAATAAGTCAAATTTTCTTGTACTCAGAGTTTACTTGTGAAACAATGTTTTGTCAAATTGTATTTGTTATGAACTATGGCCACAATTCAGAATCAGCTAAATTTACCATAGCTTTGATTTCACCATTCAAACTAGGATAAAAAAAATTCCTATGTTTGGCTCCGAGCAGGGTGGGGGAGCAAGCTTATCTGATAATTCAACATTGCGACTTCCTATTGGTGGTGCAATATATTCACTACTAACAGTTACATCTTCTCCCGAACATGAAGGACCAAGGTCGAAAATAGGCTCTGACTCACTCCGACTTGGGTCAGATTTCAAGAAGAATTTTGTTATTTTTACCCGTTTTTCATCTTTACTATCAAGATACAAGATATTCTTTTCTCTTTGCACTACCCAACTTGTGTTTGTACATTTTTTTAAAACGTTTTTACTCACTTTCACTTTTACAAAACAAAAAATGCACGCAATAACCAAAAAACACTTAAATGAGACACACTATTCAAACTATAGTTTATTTGACCTTGAATCATTGCCCGAATCTCTTCACAGACCAAATTTAATCTATATAATATTCTATATACATAGGAAAAACTCCATGAAACTGACAAATACTTTGATCCAAAGTGAAGGAAGAGACTGGACTGAAACATTGATATTGTGTGAATTGTTTGCGGAAAAGTTGTAATAAAATCATAACACTGGCAAAGAAAAGGGTAGTTGTGCCGAGAACAATGACATAGTTTACAATTATTGACCCAAGTCTTATAACCTCTGAGCTGCGGTTCTTCGAACTGTCAGATATGTCCCCACCACCAGTGTGCCATTGTTCTTGTGGTGAAAGCCTCAGTATATGGGCTGGGCATGCACTAACCCTTGCTTAGTTTGTTAAAAAATTTACTTTATTGCCTGTCATTTATTTTTTCTCATTCATCACAAATAACTTTAAACTTGTGAAGTTCCGAGCACAACACCACGGTACCAATAGCTCCCCCCCTCCCCCCCAACCCCGTGGCAGCCGTGTAATTCTGTAACTATATAATAATGCTAGTTTTGTAGTTGATAGTATTAACCAAAGTTTTAAATGTCTTAAGTTAAAAAACAATAAATATGTATACTCAACGTTAAAGTTTTAATCCAACTGAAACTATAATTTATAAAGGGACCATATAAAAATAATGATTGTTCAAGTATTTAGTGATCTACTTAGCTATGCTTATTTCCATTTGCATTGCCTTGTCATAGCAATGCCACTCATAGCGAGGATAATTCAAAATGGACGAAAATATTGACTTAGTCTACCTGTTTGAAGTAAGATCTATTACAAATTTAAATCATAAATGTGAAATTTTCTATTAATATTAACCATTTGTTAAATTATAAAATGATTTATAAATGAAGCCGCTGAAATCATATAATTTAAATAGCCTATGCTTAACATTGTGTTTTAAAAATTGATTTGTACATAGATCAAGAAGCTAAAAAATGACGAACCTACAAAACTTTCAATCTCAATTTCAAGCTTAAATGACGAGCTCGGCTCGAAGCTTGAAATCCGAGTACTGGCATAGAGAGCCCTTGTTTGAGATTATTTCTTGCCACATGGTCAATAAAATTGTACAAAAAATATTTAAGTCATAACAAATTACATGACTATTTATTAGGTGAATGATTATTGCAGAGAAATTGGTTATGATTACTAAACAATTTAAGTACAGAGATAAAGAACTTAAAAAGATATTGATTTTAATTCATTGTGAAATGGATAACTCTAGTTTTGGTCTTTTGGTCAGTAAACACCAAATTAGACTTTCCATATGAACATAAACCAACAATCAAAATCTTAGTTAGACGATTATTAAAATAGAGACGACAAGGTTTACCACAAAGAGTATTCAAAGATAATATCAAATATGCAACTAAGAGAAACTAGGACTAAGTCAACAACCGTTTTAATTCTTAGAAAAGAAAAGTTAGCTCCAATTTGTGTACCGTGGCTACAAACTTTAACCACCAGATCTCCGCCACCAAGCGTGTATTGTGCATTTATCCCGTTTAACTGCAAAACCGGCGCTACGTATGAATCAAGAAAACACGCCAGTCGACAACTCTGTCACAGCTCACAACAAACAATATATGAAGCCTGGCCGCGATGTGCAATTGTTTTCATGGGCCTAAATCGGAGTAGTGCTTAAGTGTGCGCTATAGTAGACCTCCTTTTCAGTTTTGGGGGTGGAGAGTGAGGGCTGGGGTGAGTCATAGTTACTATGCTCACCAACAGGTGTCGCCAGTTTCACCAGTGAGTAGGTATTGTTATTTAGAAACATTGCTTTGAAAAAAAAAGTACAAAGGGGAAGGGGTTAAGTGGACAGTGCTGTTAGAATGCTGTCAGCCAGTTAATCTCTGGATTCCTTGAAAGTGTAAAGAACTGATGGAGGCGGCCTAAGCCTAGCCTAGCTCACGCACCTTTCCTAGAGTAACCTTTTCACATTTCACAACCCATTTCAAATTACTAGCATGTGACAGCGGTTGCTTCAAATTAATAAAGTAGTATCAATTTTAGATTTCTAGACTGACAATCCCATCCAAATGTTTTAATAATTTTTACACAATTTTGTTTCATTAAAAAGTTTTAATAGCTAGTATATTAAAATTGTAGCTACACGGTAAAGATTTAACGCTTTTGAATTTTAAACTGCATTATATTATTTAAAAGTTTATTTCTATTTTTAATGTAAACACTATTAACTAACAAAGAAATCACAATATTAATGTCCTAAAAGAATCGACAACACTATATTTTGTTGTGCAGAAATCTGCCTGCTCATATTTGATTTTTTTTTTTTTTTTTAATATC